>CAJNDT010005899.1:0-272448 GCA_905221615.1 Symbiodinium sp. CCMP2592 | reverse complement strand
TCTTGCAGTCTTGTGTCAAAAACAACACAGTTCCGAGACATGGTTAACTCAAGCCCAGAATGACCCAAAGCTGAGGAGAAGGCTGTCAAGGAATTCCCTTGCTTTTCTCGCATGGGAAGGTTGTTCTCGCTGATTCTCTGCTCCTTGGCCCTGTGCAAGCTGCTCTTGCCTCCCCATGCCTTGTCTCTGAACCATCATGCCATGCACAAATGCCCAAACGCAAGCAAGATTTGTGGCTGAAAGTTATCAATGTGTAGCTCGCAGCGGTCGATTTCCAGACCGGTGGTTGTGGCATGTAACTGTGTCCTCGATTTTCAAGGTGATGAGATGTGCTCGACAGCATCAAACCTTTCTCTTCAGGAAAACCGTGGCCTTCAAGCCGCCGTGTGTTGCGACCATGAAGACAAACCACGAGAGACATGTAGCACGACAGCAATAAAATCCCAAATCTCCACAGACCGCCTCTCTTGAGGGAATGTGAAAAACCTGTGTACCAAGTGTAATTAAGGGGCAACCTATTCCGCGCTCGCTTTCTCCGCTGAGCCTCGCGTCCGAAACAAACTGAGCCGCAGCCTGGGCAAGACACTGCTTCTGCTGCTTCCTGCTTCTCTTCTGGAACCTGTAGACAAGTTCGTCTTTCTCGTGAGAACAAGTAGAAGAACACCACAATCGAAGAGAACGATTCGGCCTGGCTCACATGTAGTTGAATTCTACCCATTTGGGAAACAAAGGGAGGCAGAAACTCACAGGCTCCACCTCCGAAAGAACTGCTCACTCAGGGAGGGGCTGTGGCCTCTGAATCTGGTCTTTGACGCTGCGTTCGAACAGGCTCTGTGGGATAGCAGCATCCTATCAGACAGGATCTGAACACGCCTTCTTCGAAAGCTTGTCCAGGACCGCACTATCCTAGAAGCCGCATGGGCCACTACACTATCAATCTGTAGGGCACTGTAGGGAAAGGGACCTACCACACAGGTAACTGGGCCATTAATTGTTAAGGGGAGACGAGGGCATAATCTTTCTTAGCATGTTGTGACTACATTCTCTGAACTTATCTTCAGTTTCCTTGTTGGTCCAGTATAGCCACCTGATATAGGAGACTCCGGTGTTGGTGAGCTTTATACTCGAAATGCAGGCCCGTGTATTGACTGCGAATAATCCACTTTAAGACCCTATGCTTGAGACATCTTGGTCTCTCTGTCTTTGAGCTCGCGGATCTCGCGTCTCAGCTTGCTCACCTCCAGGAGAAGCGCCTGCTTTCGGAGAGGCGCCGAATTTTCCGGCTTATACAGTGTTGTCTTGGGTTCCGGTTCGGGGTTCAGACGTAGTGCTGCTTTGAGAGGTCCCACAAATGAGGGGAATACAAGGCCAAGCATAATACTGTTGAATCCAGGTTCCCCGATCCAGTTTCGACACATACCGCCACACAGCACTCGGTTATCGTGTGAAAGCTTGGCAATAGAAGCCGTCTGCAGCCAAACCCCCGGCACTGGTTCCAACGACACCGACTTGCTTCGTGAAGCTTGGCTTGCGAGTCTGCGGACAGAAGTTTGACCGTTCCAGCTCGTTGGGACAGTGGTGCGGGTCTGCCCTCTCTACATCTCTCCACTCTGCAGTCCGGCTGCCGCCATGTGCTTGCCAGGGTTGGCTTCCATATGACGCTCCAAACCGTCAGCCGGCACTACGTCCCCGCAAAGCCTGCAATGGAGCCAGCGCGAGGAGGCTTGAGCTGTGGTCAAGCATGGTTTGCGCAGGAAAAAATATTGCCCGGGCCAGGACAGGCTAGTGTGACAAACACATACAGCAGCTCTTATCCCAACAGCTTAGATGCTTCACGACATGAACCCCGAGGTGTCCTGTCCCTGCACGTGCCGATCTGCGGAACGAAAACAGCGATTTCGACTTGGCAGCCATTTGAATGAAGCCCAGCGGCTCACAAATCACCGGCGCAAGCTGCCGCGCAGTGCGGGGTGCACACTCATTGAGGTGACTGTCCTAGACAGGGTAAACTGAATCGGTGCTCAAGCTCACTCCCTGATGAACAGTTCGGAAGGGGTCGCTGATAGCGCACTGCCCGAGCAGAACCAAACTCCCGCAAATCATCGCCCATCAGCAAAAAGAAAGTTTACGCTTCTAGCCGGTACCGAGGAGAACCTAGGAAGGTCGGTGAAAGTCAGCTATCGCAAGCTTCCGAATACAAGCAGTCGAACAAGCGGAGGCTCCTTCTCGCGCAAGCTGAAACACTGCCCACACTTGTTGGGGCAACGCATCATGAGGTTGAGTATAGCCTCGCAATTCACGAGCCAACGACTGCGTGATGGGACGTATCTTCGGGCGACAAGCTGCGATGCCCCGTAATCTCCTCTTTTGCAACTGGCTTGCAACATCACGCCAGGACAGCTGACTCGCTCCGGGCCCCGTAATCTCCTAAACCCGAAACCGTGGAGAGTTGACAGAGGCATTGCCATACCGATGATGCAGCTTCTGGATTGCGCTGTAGGACTGTAGGAGTCTCGCACCCACTGGACAAATGGACAAGTCCCCACGATCTGAAGCCACCGAGCCACTCTGCGATTTGCATAAGCAGGCGCGACGTTTGTGCTGCCATCTTGCCGACACACTGGGCACTTCTCGTCCTCTGCCTGCAGCGGCACGTCGCCAGAAGACTCTGAAGACCCTGAATCCTTATCCCTTATCAATTCGCCATGGGAACGCTCCGACTTATAGTAATTAGTAGCGACAGTACAGTAATGAGGATGACCCAACAACCCTGACAGTGTGAAATACAAGAAAGTCAGGGCTTGCCTGGCACTTGATCCAGCAGGCTTCGCAGAACAACTCTCCACACCTGGGTTCTCGAAGAGCCGTCGAAGATAGGGTGCTTGCTTGCCAGGGCATTGAGTCTTGCCTAAGGGTGGGCGCACTTGTTGAGTGGAAGAATCCTGTCTACTTTGCGAATGTTCTCTTTTCCGATCATGACTTCTGGAATTTGCCGATGAAAATGTGCAGATAGTCTCTGTGGATAGCGATAGCTTTACCGGACTGGAACCAGAAGCAAATGACGATTGATCCTTTCGACAGTTGCACAAAATAGTGGTTTCGAAGTTCAAAACCCCGACCCACTCGGACGTCGTCGTTTCGTCCGAGCCACCCATGGCTAAGAGCGTCTCGCGCGACACACAGGCAAATGGAGCACTTGGCCTTCTGCGCCTCCTGGAGCGGTTTGCACAAAGCGAGGTGTGGCATTACGAAGACAGGCTCTTTCCGACTTGAGGGTATCATGGATATCTTATCAGGCTCGAGTTGATCACCAAGCAGGAGGGGCATTTCGCGGTGCCGTGGCTTGCTGGAACATCCGATGGGCCAAGCAATAGAACCACGTCGATGGCAGCAGCAAGGACAAGGACAACACCCCACAAGCGGGAAAACACATTCCTCCGGATTCTCCCAATCTTCGTCATAGCCGCAGATCTGGTTGTCAGCAGTGTCGCTGTGCTTGCCTGTGGGCCCCAACTGACTTTGTGCCCCATTCAAGAGACTCAGGCCTCATAAAACATCGCGGTCATTGCTCAAATATACGTACAATCATGCAGTCACTACCTATATATGTGTATAAGTATATAAGTATAAAATATACATACATGTATATATACATATATATATGTATGTTTGCTCTAATTCTCTGCCGCTGACACCTCGAATAGTGGTCGGAGGTCCTACGGTTGATGATATACATCCTGCATTACCCTGAGGACCCTAAACTATGGGAATTATGGTATATTCCGTATTATGGGTCTTGCAGGATTTATATCATCCACCCTCAACCCAAAACCCTATAGATCCCTGCAAGGAACCCCAAAAAGGTACAACCGTACTAAGCCACAGCGAGGCCCAAAAGCCGCAGCGAACGCGAATCGAATTACATAAGTTTCGGGGCCTTAAGAATTAGAATGGGGTTCCTTTCAAGGGGTCTACAAGGGCTACTATAAGGGATCTGTAAGGGTACTATAATGCAGGGGCCTTAATAATTGGAATAGAGTTTTTTGGGGCCCATTCTAATATAGTGATAATAAGGAGCTCCCGAAATGGTGTAGGTAATTATTAAAGCCCCTATATTAAGTTTGAGCGAAGCATGGTACCTTCATGGCACATTGCTTGCATCGTTCTGCGAGTGTCTCGACTTATGTACCACTTGGGGAACTTCCCGTTCCGTTCCTGTGGCCCGCATTGTGCAGAAGGGGCATCGATCTTTCGCAACTCTAGCTTCGAGGCCCTACAGAAGACATCTTAAGCCCCAATCAGTTTGACGTATCTGATGCATGCCACGTCACCAATACCACCTTGTTCTTACTAAAACCCTTAACGAACTCAACTTGCAGTTGCCCCACCTGAAGGGACTTCGCTGCCAACCGTCTCGACCACTTCGTTTATTTCGGAGACCGTGGGTGCTGGGCTGAAATCGTTCTCTGGAGACCTGAAGAAGAGGCGGAAAGCTGTTGCACTGCGGGGTGACTAACCCTTGCAAGAAGTCCCTGGTCTCCATCCAACAAATGAAGCCTTTGCTTGTCATACAAGGCTCCTTAGAAATAAAAAAACTGTAGGGAAGTCTACAGCTTAGCGCATCCACTCTGCAAAAAGAGTCAGACAGGTGGACCGAAAGTTTTCGCTTGTACAAACACCCATAAAGGTCAAAGGCCATCGCTGCGAAGACTATGAACTTCTTCAGCCTTTAAAATCATTATTAGTATTACTATTATTACTAGTATTGTTCTTATTGTCATTCTTTGTTCTCACAGGTGCAGGCAATGTGCAGGCGCGCAAGCAATGGACTGCTTTGCGGCAGGGGTTTCAGCTCACACAACTTGGAACCTTCAACTAGTCGCGAGGTACGCTGTAACGTGCAAACGTAGATTTGTGCCCTCATTCTCTCCAGAAACTCCCCAGACGCAGCATCACAAAGCTTCAGCAGGCTCGTGTCTGGTTTCAGGGACAAAGCCCACGAAACAACCCGTCCTCATCCCCAATAGGAGGTCATGGTGGTGTGAGTTGCATGTTGATGCCGAGAACCGCAGACGAAGCTGATTTGAAGGTCGATTCTGATGCCTTTAGGCTCGGCGACCTCTCTGAGGTTTTCGGATCACCACAACCAGTCGGGAAGTTCCAGAAAATATCACAACCAAAGTACACACAGAAGTAAGCAGGATCCTCCACAGAAAGCCACCGAAGCAGGCACCCCTGATCGAAGCTCTCATCTCAGGCAAGCGTCGAGGAGTACGACACCATCGACCAAGGACCGGTTGGTGGCGTCTTGGCGGAGACGTTGGGGTGCCAGTATTGCCACCCTGCCTCCTGTGATGAACTTTACAGGCTCGCAAATCTGTTTGCAATAGAAACTTTACACTCTTTTTTATGAACTGTTTTCCAAAGCCGGGGACTTGAAGAGAGGTCAAAATGGTTCTCAAAAAAGGGGCAAGCTTCGTGCCGAGATCCCAGCTTCCAGTTTTCCTCAAAGAATAAGATGGCATCGCCCCCATGCCTGGTAGTGTTCGGCGGTTGGGAGGGTCGTTTGCTGCTTCTACTTCCAAAGCTACACCTGCTGCCACCAGAGCGACTTTGAGAACTTGAGTTCGACGGTCAGGACGGATATTTGGATGACGAGCACGACCAGGACAAATAGATCCGACAACGGAGACGGACGGTCACACCAGTAAAGGCTAACACATACCATACAGTGAATGCCGCACCGACAGAGCAGGCAACATCTAATCTTTTACATCGCTTGCAAAGCAAAGCTGGACGTATTTCGGTACGTTAGGATGCAAGAAGTCAGGCTGTGATGAAAGAGCTGCAAGCGATATCGCGGTCTGTCATTGAAGGTGTCAAACTGCACGTAGTCACCGTTCATGAACTCGCAAATGCCACCGGCCCCCGATACCCGGAAGGATGTGACCAAGACCAAGTCGTGGAGGTCGTCATGGCCAACTCGGTAGTTGTTCTCATCACCTCCGAGGGGGTGTTGAAAGCTCAGGCCAACACGGAAGGTCCGAGCTAGTTCTCAACTGGAGTTGTGAAGCCAACTCTAGAAGACTAAGTGGGCACAAATTCCCATCTGAAACTGCTAGGCTTCTCGAACATGCATGGCCACCGGTTTGCTGGACTGCTGGAGTCACACATCATCATTTGACAGACTACCTTGACTCTGTCTTAGCTTTACAGAGCTCCAACACCCGGAACTCGAAGACTGAAAACCAAACTTCTGTGATACCTAGCTCCTTCTTGCGGCACTCTAGCCACAACCGGTGAAGCCCGCATGCGCACGGCCGCATGCTTTGCTGACGATTCCGAGCATGAGTCTGTCTGCGGTGCAGTTGCCTAGCCTGTGTCCCACAAGACGCCGACCCAGCCAGGTGTTGCGCTCAATCGCTCAATGGTCAGCCCGAAATGACCTGCATGTGCAGTTCTTTTCTTGTTTCAAGGTTTCGACGCTCACACTCGCACAAGGCAGGCAAGGCTCCACATAGTCCACAGAATCACGGGTTGGGGGCTTAGGCTTCATAATTAGATTCTAGGCCAGGAGCATCCAAGCTGAGTGCCAGGCTGTTTCTTGCAGAACTCGCTCACACGTTTTTCCACAAATTTGACTATGTTACAAGTTTGCAAATTCTTCTCCTCTGTTGAGGTCCTCGTGTTGAGCTGTGAAGGAAAGGGGTGCAGACTCAATGCCTTTGCTGGCAAGCGGCCGCAGAGTAAGCTGAAAGTCACGGCGCTTCCCGGTCACTTTAGCACAACACCCTGATAGCAAACGGCATCGGATACCACATCCTCCAACATGAGCTCTTGCGATGCCTGTGCCGCCATCTTGCTGATTCCAGCACCAGTCTGGTCCACGGCGCACACGCACTGAGAGGCGTGCGCATCTGAGAACGGTGTCTTGTTGACTCGCGTCCTTCCGTGCCGCAACAACTATGGCACAAGCTTTGCTAAACAAGTTCCAGACACTTCGGCTCTTGGACACAGGAAGCCCTGGAAGAAGCTTCTGGCCTCATGCGTGATGCTGGCGACCACCGGTGGGGGGTCAGCATCGTCAAAGAAATAGCCCTCAGTCGTCCAAAAGCCTCGGCACTGGGAATCAGCACATTTCCCGGGACACGAGCAGATGACCTGACCTGCGAAGCTAGACTCTAATATGTTGTAGAGTATGTATGGTACGTCAGAGTCCATCCCCGGAAGGATGCTTGAATCCCTGCCTGTAGCACCTCTAGCACGGTGCCAAAGCAAAACTGCGGTCGCCGGCAAAACCAAAGAGAGGTCCGATAGGGATTCCTCCATAGACGTCCCCTGTGAATGACGGCAAGCTGCCATTAGGTGGCGTCTCGGACGTCGTATCTGGGTGTTGATAGTACCAGCCCGACACATCCTGAGCTATTTCGACGCTTGTGCTGCACTTGCCTTCATTATCCAGCTTAAGTGCTTTCGCTCCAGGTTTTCACCATGGAGTCTCATTAGAGGAAAGGCAAATAGGAGGGTGCCATTGGAGCGGCTGACTTACGGTGTCGCTTATTCTTCATCTTCTTCCAACCTTAGCTATGAGGCTATGAAGGCTCCAGGAAAGGGGCCTCAACGCATATATTCCAATCTCATAGCATCTGAGCCCCCCAACTGTAATCGATTTTTTGCCCCTTTAACTTACGTGCCCGCTGCATGCGACTCGGCCAGGCATCGTCGCGGTAATTTATCTTCCAGTGCTCGTTGAAGTACACAATGGCGCGGCCATTCACCTGACATCGGTTTGAGTTTTCGTTTCCAGAAATCCGCAGGCTATGGCAGAAGTTGCATCCTGGGCTTGGCTTGTTGTTCAGGTCTTGGCTTGGCGATCAAGGATACCTTGGGACGTGAATATGGCACAGGGTTGAGCCTGAGATCTCTTCATGCTCACTCGGAAAAAACTCGTCTAAGGCTCCTGTGAGATTGATCTTTGACTCATGGCACCTGCTGGTACTTCGGCCGTCCATTCAACGAGTCGATCCGGGTGTACAGACCGTTGACGGTGCAGCCAACGCAACCGGCGCCGGAGACCCAGATTTCCTTCGGGCGCGCGTGGATGTTGTGGGTCAGGCTTACAGCAACTTGGGACACCGGTGCAAGCATTACGTCCGAGATTTCTAAAGTGTATGCTGAGGCCATGTCCCGAATCCCAAATTCTCCCTTCACGCCTGCGTCAGCAGCTCGACGGTCACGGAGGGCGGGGGCTCGGCGTTACCCAAGAAGTAGCCTTCCAGTTCGATGAAAAACTCAGAGTCGTCACTTTTGGAGACACCGAGAAAGCAACAGCGAAAGTCCTTGACATCTTCATAATCAGAAGTGGGGTTTTGGGGTAGACTTTAAAATGAAAAAGCCTTTCCGAAAACACAGTTACGAAGCTCGAGGCTGCCAGGCCTAGAGATGACTCGGGCTTTGGATTTGGGGTCGTCTCAGTGCATCTGAAGTTTCGCCTTCTGGCATCGCGACGTCTTTGGGTCCTCGCTGCCGCAGGCTTCCTTCAATGCCACTCGACATCCTTCTGGCCTTTATTAGGTTGCAGGTCTCCGTTGAACTGTGCTCAACCCTAAACCCCAAAAGCCCTGCACTTCTCATGAGCATTTGGGTGAGCCTTCTGTGGTCCATTCCCCTGAGGGGGGTGTCTCCGACTTGTCATCCGGGTGCGCGTAGTACCAGCCGGACTCCTGGGTTGGCCAAAAATACGAGGTCGATGTGCATTACTGCATGTTTGCTTTGAAACCGTCGCTGCTGCCTTCAAAGAAGAAACGTCTGTATTCGCGACATGCAAGACCTGAAGTCAGCACCACAGTTGCCCGTTCTCTATCTGCTTCCGGGCTCGTCGTCACGATAGTTGATTTTCCACAGATCTTGGAAGTAGAGAATGGCGCGGCCGTTCTGATCAGTAGCAGGCTTTGCTGGGTTGCATAGTGCATTGGAGCAACACATGACTACACTCCGCACCCACTTAGCTCTCGTGACGGCCGCTGGCGTGCAACATGTCACTCACTTCTCTTCCAAAATGCCTGCAGTTGGTACTTTGGCTTGCCGTTCAAAATACCGACGCGTACGTAGACACCTGGGTCGGCAAGCACAGCAGCAAGTGACTGCGAAATCCTTCAAGCACAGGCATGCTGTCATCCTCGATGCATGAAATGCGATCAAGATACCATTCACGCAGGAACCTACTCCGCCAGCACCTGAGAGCAAAGCTGTTCCGGCTGGAATCCTGGATTCAGCATGATGCAGCAGATGTTGCAGTGATCGATTTTTGCTGCCGAAGCCTTCCTTTCGCCCTTCCTAGCCCCTCAAGACCCCGTACATCCCTGCCACGAAAAACTTCAGCCAGAAGCTTCCGGTGGGTCTTCCCGGCCATGACATCTTCCGCCCACATTCACTCATGATCTTGTGAAACTGTTTGGACTTAAATGCATTCACTGGCACCCGACACGACGTAGACAGCGGTAGCCATCGCTGGAGTGGCTTCGCCCGCTAATTGGGCCTCCAAATGGGCCGAATTCAATGCAAAGTTTTCGGACCTGCAACCAGCTTCTCGTTACAGTCTCTGTCGTGACCAGGGTATGTTTTGAGGTTGAGGCGTTCGAACTGTTTCAGCTTGGGTTCGGGACCACTTTGGGCATGATGCTGCAAGGCCAAGCAGGGCTAGTTGGGCATGATCTGTGGGCTCCAAGTTCCAAGACGCAACTTGTCTTCGGGCCCTATGCCAGTTTGTCTAGGTGCTGCTGGGCTTTCCATCCACGTTTTGTGCAAGTTCTAACGAACTGAAACGGCCGCGGCCACTTTGGCGCCGCAGAGCAGTAGTGGCTGCGAGTCACGGCAAAGAAAGGGAACTTCTGGATCTCCGGTGCTTCCGCTCGGCATATATCCATACCTGTATCTGTCTACCGACATGGATACAAGTGCACATTCGCATCTAGATGCGTCGGTACACGCGTACAGGAAAAGCAAGAACTGACCGAACACACGAACAACAAAGCACTGCCAAAGACGTGACGTACCCAAGCAAGGAGTGCTGCCATGTACGTAGGTAAGACAGTCTCGTCGCTCTTTTCTCCTTGCAGCTCTGCATGTGTATGCAACCTGCAAGATCTGCAGGCACCTACTCTGACTTCTTAGCCTCTGCGCTCGCTTCAGGCTCATCTTTTCCTTGGCTTCAAACTCCCATTTGGACGTTAAGGAGTTGGGAATGAGGGAGGTCGACGTAGAGCGTCAGCTATCACTTTCGCGATGCGCCTTAGGGCCCCTAGCAAGCTGGGTTTCGCTTCTTGCCTTCGCACGAGCCCTGGGACGGTCTTAGTTTGGGGGGTCCCAGCTCCCGCCTGTGAGACCCTGAGCTAGGACTTCGAGACGGTTTGGGCGCTCTCGACTCGGACAGTGCAGGCACGTGTAAACCGTCGGCCGAGGGAAACTACAAAAAGAGGTAGGCGGACTGTGCTTCGGGTTTCGGGTTTCGCAACGTTCAGCGTGTAGTGTGGGGAAACAACCAGAGCAACGGCACATGCCATGACAGCGCTACTTGCATCATGTGTCCGAGCAGGACTTTGGCGATCGTCGGCATCAGAATCACCAGGAAAAGGACCGGAGCGATGCCTCGGCCAACGAGGACTCTGAATCCCAAACTCCCTAAATGCAAACCTTATCCTATACCCTCAAACCCCGAAAGTGTATACGGCATCCACTAGCCAGCTGGTGGCGGATTCCGATTTGTCGGGAGACCTTGTCGAAAAGCTGCCTGTGGTTTTCTGAACAAATCTAATTGGGGTCTTTTTGGGTTTGCAGACTACGAACACTTGCTCTTTAGCTTTTGTTTCTCTGTCCACTTTACTACCTGTTCCTGCAGTCTCAGGTTCCGAAAAAGCATCTTCGGAGACGCGGTGCGCAAGGCTGTTTACTGAAGGCTTAGAGAAACTAACGGCACCACCTTCAATAACAGGATCCGTGATATGAAGACTTGAACCGTGATATTTCGGAACCCACCTTTTTCCCGGGGACCTCCCCAGAGAATCACGGGGTCGACCGACTCGGCTTCCCTGAGGCCCAGGTAGATGTCCCCGAGCCTCGCCGAGAGATCCCGCCTCTTGGGGGCCCTGTTTTTGGGGTTTAGGGGAATACTTAAGGGAGTTAATGCTCAGGCTCAGGGAATCCTCTGCTTCGCCTTGACCAGTCTCCAAGGCTCAGCCACCACTCAACTGATGGTAGCTTCCGAAGCCCCAATAGTCTCACACCCTGAAGGCCTTTTCCTTAAACCCTAAACAAGGACCCTTCCCCCAAACTTAGCCAGGCAGCTGAGAGCCCAGGTAAGCCTGCGCCGGTACGCCGAGGCAAGAGCCAAGCAAGCAGCCTCTGTGCTTTGGGGTTCCTTTGTTCCTGCATGAATTTCCTTCAAAGGCGTTTCGGGTCGAAGGAGTTTAGCCTTTAGCGGTTTGTGGTTGAGGGTCTGGGGTGTTTCCGCTGCTGAAGGGACGTTGCTGCTAAGTCTAGTGCGCGAGTCTTTCCAATAGCAAAGGACTTCGTTATGAAGGTTTCCTTTCCCACAGCGTGGACGTGCCCAACACAAACATGGCCTGTAGCACTCCGTACCTGTCTGTGTGAAATGTGCGGTCAATGCGTTTTTGTGTTGGACACATGCCAGCACATGTCCGTTGTGCAGGAAAGCGGCAAGTCAGGTAGTGAGGAAACCTGGCCACATCACAGCATGATGTCATGAGACTGAGAATATGCCACTCCGCCATTCTGAGACTGCTTCAGTGCTGGTTGCAGGAATTTCGGAAGGTGGCCAAATGGCTGAAGACCTCGACAAACAGCCGACCCGTCAATCTGTAGTTTAGACGCAGCGATTTCTTGAACTTGGGCAACTGACACCCAAAACCCCTTGGGAGAGCTGGTGCCACGAGTGTGGCAGCTGATTTAGAGCCCGCAGTTCGGTCTTCTCACACCTGGCAAACTGGAAGTAGAACAACGGCCATGCAGCAAGCGAGCCCGCCTAATGTTCAGGAGGGCCAAGCCGTAATTTTTCCTGGACGGCTCTGAGAATTTGCATGGATCACGAAGCTCAACTCGGATTGCAGGCTGTGTGGCTGCTTGGCTTTCGGGCAGGGATCTTCAAATGCCCACGGAACACCAAAAACTAGCGGCGTCAAGTGGCACGAATGTAGGAAGCAGCGCCAGCCGGAAGAGTGTCCTCGTCACCGGGGTGGTGTTCGTTCTTAACCGTGCACACGAACCAGAATCTACAAGCTCCACGGATATCTAGCATGCAGCCAGGCTGTGAAATCTCAAAGCATTTCCCCAAGTCCAGAGCCCAAGTCTCCCGTAGTAGATCGGGCTGCTGGCCAGTATTCGGTCGACGCGAGCAACCGTGGGATGCGACAGAACGCTGGCTTTTCCTTGCAGGGCAAAGACGGCACAAACCTGGATGACAGACATCTCACCTGCGCGCACCTGAAACATGCAGCCCTCTTCTCCTTTTTTGTGCTTATCGTGCAGCCGCAACCCATTCGCGCTGCAGCAAGCTTAACCTCCCCTGCTAATGCTAAATGGAAAATTTCAATCCCCAAAGCCCCTAAATGTCCCGAAACTCCATCTGAAGCTGGATGATCAGACCTTACCATAAAGTGGTATATCATGAGTCCCTTTCAGGAGGAGTGTCGGGCCGCAGGCAGCACGCTCCGAGCCACAAGGAAGCAAAGGATGCTTCCGAGCCTTGGCTCTGGACTTTGAAAGGGCTGTTTTTTGCCTTTCTGTTTTTTTTTCTTTGGGCTCTCGGACTTCCTTTGTTGGCTCAGTTTGGATGGGGCTATTCGGATTTGACAGGGCTGTGTATGGAATTCTATGCGTGTTCAGGTGTCACGGTTTGAGGACTTACGGTAGTTTTGATGCGGACACTCGGACAAGGTCGGCAAGGTTCGAAAACGACACTACAGTGTGCAAGCCAGGAGTTCGGATAGCGTTTTTCGGCTCCCGCCGAAAAACAATTTGCATGCCCGAAGACTCACTCATCAAATGCATGAGGTTGTTGCGGCGGAGTTGAAACTGGTAGCTGCTAGCACAGTAGATGAGGAACATTCCAGGATCTTGCACATCCCAACCTCCGTCTCCCTTCATCCAACTAGCTCCAACCAAGAATGCAGGGCCGATCGTGCATTGCCTATTGGGGAAGATCCTGGCACGACACGACAGGCTGACTGTTTGTCTGCACGTCCTCGGGCTTGGAAACATGCCCCCTGCGCCTGTGGCACTCGCCAATGATTTCCGGCCGAACGCTCGGCGCATGTCGGTTACGTCCACTTCTTTTATCAACCCGATCCAACCGAGAGGGGAGACCTTCGACAGTGCAAGATTGCGACCTGGACCCTGACTTGGAAGCTCAGAAGCGTCTTCGCAAAAAGTAGCATACCTTGGAGGCGGGGATGTGCCACGAACAGCCGAGAGCCGAGCCTTTTCTGAAACATGTAGCGAAGAGATCTGAGATCCTTCTCGCTCCGGCCACTCGTGTCCCTTCCCTCTCGCTGGACCCCACAAAAGCCCGCACTCTCCTGAAGTGGAATCTCGGGGCCCAGACCGCTTCAATCAGACCTTCCCGTAGCCGAGCAGTGCGAGAAACTGAACACGTCCGCAACACTCCCAAAACAGCGCAGCGATGGGGAATAGGGTCGGCCTCCTGTAACAGACACTGTCAAGTAAGCACCACATGAAGATCAAATCATCTCTGCAAGCAAGTACCACAATAGTAATGATCCGAACCATTGAAGCAGTGCATGTCTGAGCTAGCATGTGCTCCTGCTCAATTCCTTGGAAGGCAAGCGGCACATGGCCGCCCGGAAGCCGTAGACCCAGGCAGCACCAAGGTCCACTAAAGAGAAGGGGATACCGGACACAGTGATAGCCTCGGACGAGGCAAGCGGTCTTCAAGCATGACGGAGCAAGGGTCCTTAATCTTCAGGATCCGAAACTTATGTCTTTGCAGGACTCGGTGCTTGCACAACTCATGGGCTCACGGGGGAAGGCCACCGCTCTCTGTGCACATCATGCAACTTGCTCGGCGCCTACGCCCCAAACTCGAGAGAAGAAAGGAGGGTGCACATCCAAGCTCCGGACCGTTGAGAAAGCTGAGTGCAGGACCTCGGCACCACGGCATAACGCTTGATAGCTTCTGCAACTCTGGAAGCCAATCCGGGTCCCGTTGCATCTTGTCATTCCTTACAGAGTCGTGCCTTGGAGTTATGTCAGCCTCCAGCATGCTAAGAGTTACTGTTCAACTGCCAGGTCGAGTCCACGCCAAGGCCGACAACTTCCAACAAAATTTGCAGTGAGCGATCAGCAGATGTCATTCGTCGCCCAAATCCAGCAGCGTCTAAGGTTCCGGAACCCGTATCTTCTGATCGAGCATCGTAGACGACAAGTCTTGACAAAGTCCGATGACTGCCTGTAAGATCGCCAGCAGAGACGTTAGTTCGTGTAGTGCCAAAGAAGTGAAACGTTGTGATCGAAATACAAGCACAGAAACCGAAGCTACAGTCCTCAGCATTAAGTATTGGCTACATACCCTCGGCCTCTGAGGATGCTTAGACGCTTCCTGGTGGCTTCCAGTGTTGCTTGGGGATCAAGGTTGGCTTATTCACTGCAGCTTGGAGGCCACACCCAGAATTGGGTTGCCGCGCATGAAATGCCTCAGCTCCGTCATGATTCCAGCTTTACGGACGCGCTTGCTTTCAACCTGTGCCACTGATGGTCTTGCTAAACCGTTTGTTTTATCATCTCTCCAACTTGACATGCAAGTGGCTTTCGTCGAACACTTGCCACGGCCACCGTCGACTGGACAGCTACATCTTGCTAGCAACAAAGCCTCAAGCATAGCTGATCTAAGCCGGATTCTGAGCCGCGGAACGTTAGGTCGATGGCCTTTGCTTTCAGCATTGGATTGGAACTGAAGACCATGCCTCGCGACCAGTGATCACGGGCGTGTAAATGAAAAAGGAAATTGGTAGTGTACCAGAGTAACTGGACAGCTCGGCTCATTCGGATCCGTTGCCCTGTCATGCGACCATCGCGGGAAGAAGCTTTGAAGCAACATGCTGGTGGGGGGCTCTTGCTGTTCCCGGCGCCCGGAATATGATTACACGTGAAAGAGCAGCCAGCACCGTGCAACTAGAGCACGTGTCAACTCACATGTTGGCTTCAAGTTGCGGCATGGTTTCGTCTTCGTAGCTCAAGGCCTTTCCCCCATCCGTGCCCGCCTTCACGAAGAGAACTCAATACAAAGGCTTTTCTACAGAGTGTATTGGTGAGGTCTCTCGACAACGAAAGGCAGGCCTACTGCAACGACGCCGCCGATTGTTGCAGCCGCCAGCAGCTTGTCCTTCGTGTTGCTCTGATGCAAGGCTGGATGCGCAGTAATAGACCGGCTACTTCCCCGTCCAATCCTTGAAGCTGCCCATGGCGATTTGCACCGCACCTCGGTGACATGTCTCCTAGGAACATGGTCCGGTTGGCGACTCCTTCTGTCATCCCTTGCCACGCAAGCGTGTCAACAGACCGTTCAACTCGAGCACCCATCCTGTTTTGGAGCCGACCAGTGGATCAGATGTTCAATCGCCAAGTAAACAGCAAGTAACAAGAAAGTATAGCGAAAGCACGAATACGAACAACCCAATCCAGAACATCTTGATGAGCATGACGGTGATGCCCATGCTGCTGTCGCTGCTGCTGCTGCTGATGCTACTATTGCTGTTCCTGCTTACTCCTCCTCCTCGGCTAGAACGACTACAACTTCGACGATGACCAGGCCTGTTCCGACGACGACTATTACTACTGCCACAGCTACCCCCTGCTTCATCTACAAGGGCGAGAACGACTATTGACGCTACTGCTAGCAGGCGAGGGGGGGCACGGAGAACGACTGCTGCAACTCTGGACTTTGTAGCTGTGATGGCGGTTATAGCAACCGAAATGATAATGGCGACGGCGGTAATGGTGACCATAGTTCACGTCATGCCTGGCATGAGGCACAGGTTGAAAGTTGCTGGTCAAACTGTCAAGGCCACCTTGGCGCATTACGCTCAACATGTGATCCTGGAGGCCATTACACTAGTACTCATGGTATGGCCACAATGGCTTACAGGGACCGGGCTATCAAAAGGCATCATCGTCACACTCTTGGCAAGAACTACAAGCATCTGCTCCGCCACCAGCACCACCGCCACAAGGCAAACGACGAGAGGCTGCATTTGTGCTCGAAGCGATCGATCGTAAGGGTCTGACGGATTGGGAGTTGAACAGCTCGCCGGCTTGCAAGCAAATGGCTGATCAAACACTACGTGCAAGATGGGAATTGTGAAAACTGGAATGGGTTAAGAATAGTCACCCGTTTTGTAAGGATCCTGGCTGGCTTGGGCGAGAGGCTAACACATGAACTCCTAAACCTGGGCTGCATGAACTTCCTTAGCAAACTGTCGATAGTCATGCATTCTTTCTCAAAGCGAAAACACGACGGTGCTATGCGATTTGCGACATCAGGTAAGATACCTACCATTTAAGGCCAGGTATATATCTGGGCATCTTATGTATGAAACCCAAACAGCTGAGCTCAGGAACCTGACGCGTGGGTGAGAGAAGCCGCGCTTCCAAGAGCCCAACGCTGCACAGATGGTCTTTTTGCATGATTTTACATCCCACAAATCCAAACCTGCATCTTGGGGGTTTTCTAAAGGGATGTGCTTATACATTTTGCATGAAAGCGGTAGGCATTTGGGGCTGAACACATGGACCCGCAAGCCCTGCATCTTGCTGCATATAGGCTTGTGCACCATCGCGCTGTGAAGGATGCTTGATTAATACCTAGACCGTCTAGACCCTAAAGACAGTGCCTTTTCAGGGTTCCATCTTATGATTTCCTTATATAAGTCCTTGAAAAGGTAGGTTATTCCGGGTTAAGGTAATGCCTAGGACCTGGGAGTTTCTGCTGGCTTTGCTGATGTGTGAGGGCTCTGATCTTCATATTCATAATATCAAGAACAGGACCGACATAGATAGCCATGGGACTCCAAATCCCAAACTCCTAAACCCGAAAAGCTGGAACTCTAGACTAAGCCCGGAAACCTGAACCCTAAATCCCAAAGTCTACCTCCCCGACAACTCCCGCAGTCTTTTCGTTGTCTCTGTCACACCTCGGTGGGTATCCACCCCACTGGCAGCCTTCCAGCGCCTCGAAAGTTCCCCCAAATCTGCATGGGGTCTGAAACCGACGCCTCTGAGGCCTGGGTTGAAACCCTGAAAACACTGAAGGCTAAACCCCCCAGGATCATGGACTTCGATGTTCGCCGGTTCAAGGCGGCCAATGACCGCAGCAGAAGCTTCAACAGGCCAAGCGTTTCCCAGACTTTTTCTTCTAGGGGCCTTTGAGCCCTGACGTAGTAAAACCGTAACATAGGACCCCAGAGATGAAAAACGTACTAATTCCCGGCTTCCCTTGCTTTCTCCGCGAGGCGTCATCTAGCTTGGGTTGCTGAGTATTTTGCGTACCCGCCAGATTTGATATCGCTGTCGTGGGAAGCTTCACATGGTAAAAGCACACACAGCCTATGCAAACAGAAGCAACCTACAACCACAGCTCAGGTAACCCTAAACCCTAAACCAAAGGAATTTGTTTCAATTGCTGCGGCAGCCCTGCAGGATGATTTGGAACAAGCGTTACATCGCAAACTGTTAAGATATCTCTATCAAACCATACAAAGACCACGAAGACTTCGATAACACTAAAAAACATCTATTGAACCACTATAGAGACCCCACACACAGCTGATCTACAGAAATGAAGTGTTGCTTCGTCCCTAGTTGGGGTTGCAGCTCCCAGGACTGCCATGCAAGGGGACTTAGGTGCCTCCTCGTCGGGTTCGACAAATGCTGACGTTAATTCGTGAGCAGTGACCGTGGGGCCTCCGTTATTGCAGTTGCAACATGCGAGGTTTCGTAACATAGACCGCTGATCAATGTATGCTTTGCTCTAGCGGCCGAAGATAGTCATCGGATTCCGTGGTTCTTACCCTTCAAGGGCCCAAATTAAAAATAACGTCATCTAGGCACTGAAGGCTTGGCCCACAAAAGAGGGTTCCTGACCCGTCGAAGCATCTGCCGACAAAATCCCATGCACGGGCCACGCACCAAGAAGCGAAACAAACGCTTTCCGAAGTCCCCCAGTGGAAGATTCTACGACTGCTGCTACAAGACAGCTTTCGAAATCTTCCGAGGCCTATAAGGCCTCAATCATCGGTTTGCAGGAGCTGCTTCGCCATGGATGTGGCATATCTATTTTCGGGAACTAACCTCACTACTGGGCTCAAAACTCACACCTCGGTTCGTTAAACTCAGGGACTTCTGACCCTCTGTCGAACGAGAAGGCCTGCCAGGCTCGATTGCGGCCTGGTCAGCGCATGTCTGGGTCCTCCACTTGGGCATTTCCCAAGTCATGGGAGCCTCGTGGTTCGGAATGTCTACAAAACTTCCAAAGATTCCGCCCCTCCTCTCTAGGTCCAAGCCCCAACAGGCACTTGTAGCAAGCATGAGCCCTTAGAGCCCCAAGTGCTGGAAGGTGTGCAACTCATCGAGGCCCCCGAAATTGAAAAAGGGATGCCCGGCACGAAAATCGTGGGTTAGTACCGGACGACTCTGAGTTGGAGTTCTGTGCAGGAAGAGAAGGCTTTGTGGGGCAGGTTGGCTGACATCCGCATTTCTTCTAACCTTCGTGTTCAGGGTTTCGCACTCGAAAAGTCCGGGCGAGGCATATGGTCCACCTATTCTCGAGGTGATACTTCAACGGCTATAAAACGAGCATGCATGAAGCTGAAGCAGCAAGGTTTGGGGTTTCTACGTTTTCTTCTGAACCGTCAGTGTGGGCCTTGGCGAGACTGACCTGCCCCATCCCGCCCAAGCTCCGCGTCCTGGTTGGCCTGAATATCTGCATCCTGACGCCTACGCACCCACAGAAAACCCGCTTTTCACTGTACATTCGGGGCCTGTGTGGTGTGAAGCTTGTCAGCACAACAAGGGGCCAGCCGGAGTGGCTGGGTTCATCTGGGGTGAGCGCAACACAAGACTGTTTCCAAGGAAGTTTGCGAAGCCATAAAGCATGCAACACGCATGATGCTGAGGGTGTAAGTAGGTGCATTACAGTGTTCACTCTTGCATCGGTTGCGACACTGCAGTCCAGAAGATCTTGTTCTGCTGTCAAGTGAAAATCCTCAAGGAAAATGATTTTCAAAGGTGAGGGGCTGGCATTGTCTTTACAAAGCTGCAGCAGTTACAGTCTCTCTTCCTGAAGCGGGAACGAAATCGTGCTGACGCCAGCCTGCCCTCATATTAAACGAAACGATCCTTACCCGCAGACGGCTGTGTTGCTTGCCTCTGAAGCAATCAGCTGCCACTTAATGGCCGCGGATTTTCTGTGGCAATCTTGGTAGACCTTCATTCTTTGACTCCGCTAATGCATGTAGGAAATTGGTCGAGCAGACCGTTATCCGTTATACAGGCGCGAACTGGAAGGGTCACCTAATCCACTGGAATACCAATGCAGGTGCAAGGCGGTTATACACCTGTTTGAGCATGAAGAACTATGATGAAATGCTTGCAAACTTTGCGCCATCGTCACCGAGCTAGGGGAACAAGTAGTAACGACAGTTCTTGTGCCAGTGCAATGGAGTCGTCGCGCTTTGTCGCGGTGGCAGTAGTGGTGGTAGACTAGCTAAGAAGTAGTACAGGAAACATAGACAGCAATGGCAGCAGCATGTTGGCAGTAGACTACTAGCCGCAGTGAGGATGGTAGAGCGAGTAATCTGTGAAGTCCGCAGCGAGGGTGGTGCGGGCTCGGAGGAAAAGCTCAGTGTGCCAAGACGGTGGCCGGGGCGACCTGGACTCGGCAACACGTGGCCAAGGCTTCGTGACATCGCACGTTCTGCAGCCTAGTGGGTCCTTTACAAGAAAATTCGAAGTTCATAAGCCAAGGGCCCCGACATCATCCATGAAGAACATGTTGGAAGTACTTTGTGCAAACTGTGCTTTCGAATTGGGTTGATTTCGTGACAGGTGTATGAACATCGCTGTACATTGCACGTACTGGCAATGCAGCACCTGCCTGTCAACCTGTTTGCACCTCGCATTCTCATGCGCCAACCCTCGGGTCAACTTCAAGCCCTTCAACAACGACGGTTAGTCCAGCGCCTCTCTTCGGAGAACTGCCCGGCCTCGGTTGGCTTCAGGAGCTCGAGTGCTATGAGGGGTGGAAGAGCTTTTACATCAGGAGTTTTGTAATATTTTGCCCAGTTCTACATGGGCAAATCCCCTTAAGAGCCCAGTCTACCCTCCCGTAATGTGGAATCAGCAAACCTTCGCAAATCCATCCCATCGGCCCTCAACAAGAATCACGAACTCCAGGCAGCCAGGAACCTGAGCGTAAAAGAAGCCCATGATGCTAGAGCTACTTTATTCGGAGGTCCTTTTTGAGCACGGGCTTTGGTTGTATGCCGGCAAGCTGGGAAACATGGACGGATCCTAGTACTCTAGTTTTCTGGATTCAGATTAGGTAGATGAGAACTGATAAGGGTTCTGATCAGGGCTCTCAGTATGGATCGGGGGCGGTGTTGAGAAAAATCTTCTCCACGAACCCTGCCGCTTGCAATCGTGTTGATGAAACCGGCCAGTACCACTTTTCAGGCTTTAGGGCTTGATTTAGGTAGGTGCTGGAACAAGTACTAATCGTATCCTATTCAGGCTCCCGGAACAAGAGCTCCTACAAACGATTAAGCAATATTACAGTGTCCCCTAATTAATAGTGCAGGATGGTGGATGCGATGGGCCCTTCTGCCAAGGGGCCGGATTTCGGCTTAGGCCTACGTAAACCATTCGACACGATTATTGAGGCGCGTGTTTTCTGATATCGTCTGGGGCGAACTGGAACCAGGTTTTGGCTCTTGTGGAAAACGGGGCACCCTGACTTCATGTTGTTGGTATGTCTTAACTACCAATGCACTCTTTCTGTCCAAAAGCCTCTGCAGAATTTCCCCGTGAAGGCCCCAAATCCTCGAAGACCTTTTGCCGCGACTTCGGGTTCACTGCATGATGCCGCCAAGAATGGCTGCATTTCGCGACTCGAGAACGTTTGCTTTGACGTTCTGGTTCATCATTGACATGGTGCACAGATCGTTTGCAGGTGCATTTCTCAAGGCCGACTTTTCTACAAACCAGTCTCTAAATTCCTAAACCCTGCAAGCTTTGGTGCCAAGGGAGCGTGGCAAGGGCTTCGACTGCTGTGGCTGCTGTAGATCGTTTTGGCTTTGTTTTGAGAGAATCGACAGTACCGAATTTGAGGATAATGACAGGTAATAATGATCCCAGTATGTAGTATGATGGGTCTCTGTCTCCTGAAACTTCGACGTGAGTCAAACCTCCGAAGCTTCGGATGTGACATTGAAGCTGCATAGCTACCCAAGGGCGCTGGGATTGAAGCAGGACCCATGGTCTGTGATTGCAGTCGAAGCCTCTCTCAAAGATTCTGCTCTAATGGTACAACAACCACGTCTCCAGGAATCAGCCTCGAACACTGTAACTACCCGAGCTGTGGTGCAGAACAGCATCGGCTTTACTTTATTATCTATCTGCGTGGCATGTGGTCTGCCGAAGAACGTCTTGCTAACATCTCTCCTAGATGCCATCTCTACATCCCCGTGAAGCTGGATGCATCATTGATTCATGTAGTCAGGTATGAAATCATTCATTCTTTCCTTCATCCATGTGCTTGCTATTCATGTGTATGCCCTTCTTTATGCGCGGCCCTATGTTCAGAGTTGCACCTGCTGATGTACATGCATACACATAGGAAGCTGGCATGCGTTGATGCGTGCATGTGTGTATGGTTGCGTGATTGTATATACAGATACATTTACAACATGTGTGTGTTTCCATGCATGCTACAGGCTCTGGGTCCAGGTGCCAAAAGTGTACTTGTCTTGGCGACTTTCTGAGCCTTAAGAGGAGGCCGTGCTCTTCGAGGATGCGCACTCATCGCCGTGGCCCTTCGCCTCAGCCCAAAGGAAAAAGCGGGGAAGTTATGGTTGCGTGAGAGAGCGATGCAGACTTGTAGATGCCAACCGCCAACGTTTTCCCTCTCCACGGCAAGGCTGAAGTTTCTGAAACTCCGATTGCTTTCAGCAGCGGGGTGAAAAAAGAACATCAAAAGCTTGGCCAAGTCGCCGGACTGGTGCCTTTTGGAAGTGGACTGCCAGGCGACTCCCACAGCAACCTTTGGTGCACGGCTTCTCTGAGTTTGCTCAGTCTTGACGTGCAAGTCTCTCGGAAGTTGAACTGGTGCCAGGGGCTATAGCTGGCCGGTAGCTCGTGGTCAAAGGCGTCCATGCTGAAGTGCTGTGCGAAGCGAATCGTGCGATCCTGATAATGCGTCTCGCGGAAAAGCAGAGTCAGGTAGCCTCGGCTGCCAATCGGCTACTTCCCTTCCGTTCGCATCTCTCACTTTGCCGGCAGCAGCTGCAGCTCTGGCCCCCTCCGAGTTGGCAGATCTTGCATCTGAGGGGCCAAGCTCTAGCTGCATCTGATCCTGTGAAGGCAAGGATTCAGGTGACAAAATTTGCAATGCGCTCTCGATGCTGATGGTAATGGTGATCTTGATGGTGGTAGTGATGATCGCCATGATGGTGACCATGGTCGAAGTCGGCGTCATCATCGGATGTCATCGCCACGATCAACAGCACCATTACCACCTAAATCACCAATCATCAGCTACCACCACGACGCCAGCGGCACCACTACATCATGACCATCGCCATTTATATCCTAGCTTTTTGACCATAGCAGTGTAGCAGCGTGAATCAGCAGTTTCGTCGCTCGACCCAGCGGCCGTGGTGCAAAGCTTCTTGCAGAGTTCACAAAGAGCGCAGGTTCAAAGATGTTCCCAGCCGTCCCGGGCCCACGTCCTCAAGAGTCTGAACTTCCAAACTATTCCAAACGTAGGCGAGCAAAACACGAACAAGATAATGTCGTGCATCGTACTCACAATCCTCATCTTTTGGGGGCTTCCGGCTTCCGCTTGAATTCAATGCTTTCGCAGCGGAGGTGACACAATCACAGACGGTTGCTGTTAGTGACTCTTGTTGCCTGCATCTCGGTTTCTCTCTCACGCGCTGTCTGAAAAAGCCGAGTCCTGAGGTCCTACGTGCCGAACTGGCTACAACGTGGAAGCAAAAGCGTGGGATGCAAGGCTAACAGAGCTTTCTGATGTAGGTGCCTCCACGAACTCAAAGAAGCCCTCGCAGAAGTCGAATTGCAGCGTCTTCTCCCACCGGGCTTCCTGACCGTGAGCATCAAGGATCGCAAGCCAGGCACAATGCTGACATCTTAGGCCGTTCTTGTTGAGGAACTTGCCCTAAGTTGACATATTGAGGAGAAAGCATTCACATATCTATTATAATTCATACATTGAAACCTGCGGAGGGCCTTCTGGCCGGGTCGCTGTTGCAAACGAACCTCCCCCATCCTTCAGTCCTTGAGGCCTCGCATCGCCGGCCGGCTTAAAGCTATGTGGCATCCATTGGGCAGTAGCTTCACCTGCGGTCGGAGGTAGTTACAAAACGTAGTTGAGGTTGAAGTTAAAAACATTTTGCAATTTGCCGTTTTCCGACCTTGACGGATCGCTGCTTTCGCCGCTCCGGGTTTGCATCACTAAGCGGCGATCTTCATTCTATGTTGGATGACAGGTTCTTGCTGAAAATATTCGGTGTTTCCCCGATCGGGACTGGAAACTGTCAATCAACCCACTCCAAACTTGGTGGTTGTATGGAGGGGTACCGATGGAATGTTTGAACTTTCGGACTTCTGCAGGTTGAGGCTTATCCTGAACAGCAATTTACGTTGAGCTGGCCTGTGTTTCTTGCGCATTGTGTTTTGTTAGTTCATCCCGCACAAGGCTCATAAGTGACAAGAAGTACACGTGCAGGAGCTTCAGAAAACAAGGTATCACAAATACCCGCTTAAAGGCTTTGAAGGAGCCCCTACTTTGGAGAACCCGAAGTCACGCAGCCGAGTGAACGCGCGTCTGAAACGCTTTTGCGCTTCTCATGAAACTTCGAACGTTATCATCCTTCGGTCATGGATGCTCGCACTGCATGCACTGGGAAAAACAACAAACAGCGCAAACATCAAATATTGAAAGAACCTGAGCGAAACTCAACAGCAAGGGCAGATCCCGCGTAAAATCCTGGAAAAACTAGGCAAAAATACATTACATAAAACATCAGCATCAAGGGTGCAAGCAGACCAGCACCAGAACCAACAAACAGCAACAACTTGAGGAAAACGCACAGTGCATAGCAGAACCCAGAAGTGGCAAGAGTGAACTGAAAGCACTGAAGAACGATCCGGGGGCCAGGTCAGCCCCCTCGCAAAACCAACTCCTCCACAAGAGCTTCAGCAACAAGGCAGGAGCTTTTCCCAGTGCTTGCGACAACAAACGAAACACGCAGCCGCTTTTGGAGTCGACGACCCGCAGGCGCAAACACGCGTAAGCTCGGCCTCGAAGACGCTCCTGATTCTCTATCCGATCCTTTTTGCCCACACATTCGTGAGCTGTTGGCGCTGCATCGCGAGCCGCAGGGCAGGTCCAGGGTTCAGATCAGTTTAGGGCGTAAAGAGATTAAGATGAGTCCTACGCGCTGCCTGATCTCCTAAGGTTCGAAAGCCCTAGTCCCGAAATCCTAAACGTCCTAAACTCCATAAAACCAAAAACTTGAAAGCCTTAAAACTTAAAGCCCCAAAGCCGAAGCCATACCGACCCAGCACCTCAATGTCCTGATGACGCACTCCAGGACAGCAAATGCGCACCAACCGTCCAGGCACACCGTTCACCTCGAGATTTGTTGAATATGCTGTGTTGCTGTCATGATTATCATCCATATGGGTAGCATCATGATTATGAAGGTAATCAGTATTACTACTGTTATCACGATTATGGTTATTACTATTACTACTATGACTACCAACTTGTTACCGTGGCTCTTGCTGTTGGAGTTTTTTTTTGAAACCAGTAGCTTTAGCTAGTTTAGCATTTTCTTGTTACCGTCAATATCATGCCGATGATCCGTGTTGTCAGTTTCACTGTCATCAGTACAATCGTTTCTACTAGTTTCATTCTCAATAATTTTCTTGATACGACAACAACAACAACAACAACTACTACTACTACTACTACAACTACTACTACTACTACTACTAGTACTACGACGCCTACTGGTACTGCCTCTGCTACTGTTACTGCTGCTGCTACCAACACCGTTCTTATGGTTATCACCATTGTTGTTGAAATTCCTTCTGTTATTGTTATTACCATTGTCATTATCAGTGGTAATGGCGGTGGTAGCAGAGGCACCAGAAGAAGAAGCAGTGGTAGTGGTAGTGGTAGTGGTAGTGGTAGTGGTAGTGGTAGTAGTAGTAGTAGTAGTAGTAGTAGTAGTAGTAGTAGTAGTAGCAGTAGCAGTAGCAGTAGCAGTAGCAGTAGTAGTAGTAGTAGTAGTAGTAGTAGTAGTAGAAGCAGCCGCCACAAGTGCTCAAGCGGCCGCGCTGAATGAGAGGTTTCGAACAGGCTTGGGGCGCAACTGCTGTGCTAGAGGTCCCAACCGGGCCCTTTTCTGAACAGTAAAGGTTTGTGCCTCCTTCTACGCCATGGTCCTCTCCCTTTTCTCACAGGAGCTGCTTTGAGCCGCCAGGTCCCAATTCCTGGGCCCAGACTCTGTTTAAAACATTGCAACACTGGGTAGGCGGTAGGGTTTCCACTTCCGCGCAGTGGAGGGAGTCATTAGGCTTCTGTCTCTTGACGAAAGTAGCGGATGGCGCAACTACCAGTGCACTCACAAAACTTTGCATCTCTTCGCAAGAATTCGTTCAAGACAGCATGTAGACGGACAACCTAGGTCAACAGCAATGGGGAGAACTAAAAACGTGGCTGGCGGCTGAAGCCTCCCACCACTGCGACGTCCTTATCCTGCAGGAGACGCACTGGACGGAGACTAGCGAGTTCAGTGTTTCAGGTTGGCATTGCATCTCTTCGGCCTCGGAGTCTGCCAAACGTAGCGCCCAGCAGAAGCAGGGCGCGAAGCGCAAGACTAGGCAGGAACCGAAAGCGGCTCCATCCACGACCCGGGCGGATGGCGTCATGATTCTCTTCTCACTCAAGTTTGCAGCCAAGAGCCTTCGCTGGAAGGAGTGGAGTCCAGGCAGGGTCCTTGAAGCTCGGGCAGACATGGCAGGTACTAGGCTGGTCATTGTGGCTGTGTATCAACATGCTTGGTCCTCGGCCAAGTCCATCCAGTCTAACAAGGACGACCGTGCTCATGTACTATCAGTCATGTCTAAGGTGGTCAAGCAGGTGCCCAAGCGGGATTCTCTAGTCGTGGCAGGCGACTTTAATACCTCCCTGCGCTCGTGTCCTCCATTGGTGGGTACACACGTGAAGCAGCCCACGGAGGATCGTCCAGACGAATCCCACTTGTCCAACCTGCTGCTAAGGTTGCGATTGGTGGCCCTTAATACCTGGCACTGTGACAACATTGCCACCTTTGCTCAAGGTGGCGTGGAGTCGCAAATCGATTTTGTCCTTACTAAGGAATCCACTGCAGGAGGCAAGGCCAAAAGGTCTGCCCCTTGGACGGACTGCCCGTTGGGTAGCTGGAAGAAGGGAGGGCACTACCCAATTAAGGCCGAAATCCCCCTCCAGCACCACTGGTTACTCCCACCGCACAAGGGAAGCACACGCCGTTATGATTCCCTAGCTCTTCAGGCCGCAGTCCGTGAGGAGGACGACACAGCCAAGGCACTGCATAGTTGGGTAGCATCCAGAATGGAGTCCTGTCAGGACCCTTCAGATTGGAATGCACTGCTGCTGGAGGGTGCAGAACGTTTCTTCCCCAAGCTCCCCAAAAGACGACTGATCCCGCTTGAATCCGAGACTCGACGTATGTGGAGGGCCAGGACCCTTTGCAGGGCAGACAACACAGCTCCCTCAGCACAGCTGATCGAGCCTCATCAACCAATGGCACAGCCTCCTGGGTTGAACACACTCCCTCAACCGGAAACTGAGGTGGAGCTGGCGCAAGTTGCGCACAGACAGGCTGTGAAGCAAGCAAAAAAGGACAGAATAGCGGGTTTCATAGCTGAAGTTGACGCCAGCATAGCGGAGGGCGACCAACATATTTCGTTTCAAACCCTTAAAAAGCTGCAGCCTTGGCAGCCGGCGCGTCGGGCTCAGCTCAAGGACAGCACAGGACATCTTCTAGGCCCAGCGCAGGAGCTTGCGGCACTCAGGGAGTACGCGAACCAGGTTTTCGCGGCTCACCTCCCGCTGAGGCCAATGACTGGAGCTTTTCCGGTTTTGGAGTCATCCAAATTAGCCGCTCACATTCATTCCATCAAGCCTAACAAAGCTGTGCCTGACGGAGCTGCACCTGCTGCCATTTGGAGACTTTGCAGTGACGTCATTGCACCGGTCCTTTCCCGACATGTGGCTGCTAAACAAGTAGAGGATGGACTAGAATCTGATCTCATCGACGCAGATCTGTGTCTAATCCCCAAACCTGGCAAGCCTTCGGACAAGCCAGCAAACTTGCGTCCTTTGGGCATTTTGAGACCGGATGCTAAAGGACTGGCTGGAGCGGCAAGAGAGGCGCTACAACCCCTGACCCTCTCGTTCCTAAAACACATGCCACAGTTTGCCTACCTTCCTGGTCGTGGGCTTTCAGATGCGCTGGAACGAGTCGTGTGCCATCTGCGGGAGGCTCGGTCTTTGTTGGAGCAGGCTCATCCTACGAGACATGCTATACAGCAAGGCACACAGGTGCCATCTCTAGTAGGCGGTCTGACCTTTGCTTTAGACCTAAGCCAGGCGTTTGACACAGTCTCTCGCCAAGAGATTATCGGTCTCCTTCAGCGTGAGGGGGCCGATCAGGACACAGTCCACCTCGTTCAAGCTCTCCATGACGGATCCAGATACGTCTTACATGCCCAAGGCGATTCCACTTCTATCGAAACCACAGCAGGCATTAAACAAGGATGTAAGCTCGCTCCCACCCTATTCTCGTTCCTCACAGGTGACCTCTTCCGGTCTCTGGTGGATCTGTTCGGTGCTGAACAGGTTCTGAAGTTTTTAACGGGCTACGCCGATGACCTGACGCTTCATAGGACTATTCGTTCTGAGAAGGACCTCAAGGCCATCCATGCACTTATAGCTGCCCTGTTGGAGGAGGTCCGCAAACATCGACTCAGAGTCAACATCGGCAAGTGCGTCATTTTGGTAAAGCTGGCAGGTAGAGAAGCACAAAATGTGATGAACAAACACAGCTGCTGGATTACCAACCCCAAAGGAGAGCCAGTCAGAGGGTGGCGCATCGGGCCCAACAAGTCGTTCCCTGCCTTCCAGTGGGTCTCCTCAAGCAAGTACTTAGGAGTTATGATCTCCTACAACCACTTCGAGTTGCAGACTCTGCATTTTCGGATGGGGGAGGCGAAGCAAAAGTTGCATCAAGTTCGCCAATTCGTCTACAACCGCAGGTATGCAAGTACCATGTCGCGCCTTAAGGTGTGGCAGAGTACTGTCCTGGGCACCTTGACGACTGGCCTATCTGACGTCGGTTTAAGCGAAGAGTCGGCCAAACAGCTTCGCAGCTGGCACGCCTACAAGGTACGATCGGTGCTGAACCTGCCGGCTCACACCACTCGGATCACCACTAAGGATCTTTTCCAGCTCTACAACATCCAGGACCCTGTCCACGCACTGCAGTCCAAGCTAAGGAAGCGGCTTCGCAAACTGGAGCGACGAGCAGTGCAAAGCCCGGACATCACGACAGACCCCTCGGTTCTGCAGGTTATCCGAGATAAGCTGTTGGTCCTGTCACAACTCCCTGAGCCCGAGGAACATCCGGTAACCTCATACGAGTGCGCGCTCTGCGCGGCTTCATTTGAGACTGCAAATGGACTACATTTGCATAAGTCGAGGGTTCATCCGGCGAGCATTGACCGCTTTGTGCCTTCAAGCTTCGATAGAAAGCTCCACGCTGTGGATGGGATGCCGCAATGTGCGGCATGTAAGCGTAAATTCCATCAATGGAAAGGCCTACGTGACCACTTGCTTTCGGGGGCATGTCCGGAACCTCAGAAGCTCCGTTCACTAAAAGAAGCAGACAAACAGTCCAACCATCCCGATATTAGGACTCTCTTCCAGCTGAGACAGGACATTGCTCTGCTCCCACAACACCGCATCGCGGAGCTCTCGAGGACTGCGGATTCCAAGGTCCTTAATCATCGGTGCTTAACGTGTGACTTCTGGACTTTTGACCACACCAAAGTCAAGTCGCACTTTCGTCAGGCGCATCCTAAGGACTGGTCACGCCTACACAGGCGGGCTGTTAATATCTGTCAGGGCTACTCGCCCCAGTTAGCCAAGGGCCACTCATGTCCCTTCTGTGGCTACAAGGTCTATGACCGCAGACTGCATCCGGAGCAGTGTCCGGTGCTCTATCAGGTAAGCACGCAGTGGCTGCGAGGGCAGCCTGACGCGGACGTCGATCCCGTCGCCCCGCCTCCCAAGCCTCAGACTAAGTCGTTGGCCAGCTTTTTTAGACCTAGGTCGAATGGCACAGCCTCCAACTCGTCGAGCACAGCTCGTCATCCTACAACAGACTCGAACCAGGAGTCTGTGACGCAGGCCCCCAGGAACACAGAGCCACAGCCTACAGGCTTACACAAACGCGTACTGTCTAACACGGCAAACTCCTGCTACGCTAACGCTCTCTTCCAGGCCTTGCATCAAGTATCGAGCTTTGGGTATGATCTGGGTGCTTTTCAATCTGTCTTAACCCATCTCGGGGATGAGTGCGCCCCTAGACTTCTGAACTTGTTCGGCCTGTTTGCATTTCGCCATGCCATTGCCGGTTGGCGACTGGATGGCAGGCAACACGATGTCTCAGAATTTCTTCACCATCTGCAGCAAAAGCCCATGGGATCCCTTCAGCACACTCAGTGGCAGGGTCGTACTGGGGGAATCGTTGAGGAGTCGGATGTGGGAGTCAGTCCTCTTCTCCTTCCCCTTCCGACGGGACCTCTGTCTCTCCAAGCCTGCCTAAGACTCTGGGAATCGCAAACTTTTAGTCGAGCGCTGGTATGGGCCCCAGAACTCCTAGCTGTTGTGATTTGCAGATGGCAAGACGGGGTCAAGAATACCCAGCCGTGCGCCTGGACCGGCCGTGCCATGGTGTCCGTGTGGACATCCAGCGAGCACACTGCCCAACGATCCTACCAAGTCCTGGCAGGAGTTGCCCACTTTGGGGACTCCCTAGCGTCCGGGCACTACCGAGCCTTCTGGCCAGAGGTCCCCGCGGATGCGAGATCTCAGGTGTGGATTTGCGACGACTACAAGCTTCCGGAGAGGGCCTCAGCGGCCTTGGTTCAATCACTTTCCCGAAACGTCTACATGCTTTTCTTGCAACGAACTCGTTAGCATCATCGCTTCAGGCGATGCATGCCGGCCCAACCTCGGCCTTCAGGGCTAAGCAGGGCGCCCGTGCGTGAGAAGCCTGTAGTCAATTTCATGTTGACGCAGGCCGCCTCACGTCAAGGCCAAGTGTGTCATGAGTGCACGCGGACATGCACACTCTGTAATTTCCCTCCTCCCAATCAGCTCTTTTTATTTAGTCAGCTTCCCCCCAGCTCCCTTTGGCCGTCATGACTGCCTCGCCTGCTACTGCCAAGAGCCCGGAGCACAAGCATCTGTCGCAGCCGGGTTGAAATGATAACAGAAGGCAAAAGTTGCCATCGTTGTCAACCCTTCCGCCTCAAGCTTCGCGATGCTCTCATCCGACACCCCAATGTCTTTGGCTCGCGCCTTGAAGACTGCCGCGCTCTCATTAAAGGACATGGCTCCTAGTGCTAGATTCACTCAAGATCAGACTAGGGCCCAGCACGCCTTGCAATCACTTTTAGCGTCGGCGAGAATGCCGCTCCCTAGCGCGCCACTTTTTAGTCCAGCTTAGTGCTGAATTGCTCTTGCCCCAATATGGGCGCTTAGGCTCAGCACCCATTTTAGTACGGGAGCAATTAGAAAATGTCACAGACTCCTCAAATCCCGTATGGCACAGCCTCTGGGAATTCGGTGCTCTTCCGATGCTTTTGCAAATCTCTTCGGGAGCTGTAGAGCAGCGCGCTAGCCACGGCAAAATGCAGGACACTGCACTTCGCCTGAGCCGATATGGTCAGTCAGCTGTCGGCTGTTTGACTCACTCAGCTCTGCAGGAAACCTACCCAGAATAACGGATGCAGTCCGAGGAAAGCCAAGAGCATGAGCGTCGCTTATTGGGGGGTAGTCACGACAAGCACTCCGAGTCGTATGTAGGTTTACGCACATGTGATCCTTACGGCCTTCTGTCTCCAGCATGAGTAATCCGTGTGGGACGTCACAAGACGGGTACTCTAGGCGCCGGCTTCGCCCGAAGTACGACCTAATTGCTGGGACAGGTGCACAGACGGACGCGTCTGTTCACAACAAGGTGGCGGAGGAGGAAGCCATAGATGTACAGTCTTACTCAACTGAGCAGTCTGAGAGGAATATGAGCGATGAATGCTAGCAGATAACCAGTTTCACGAGTGCACGGGACCAAAGGCGCCCGCAAAGCGCAGAGCACGCTCGCGCAGCGTTCAATTGAAAAAAATAGTAGTAGAAGCGTCTCGGCTCGGAGACTAGATGGCGGCAGACAACGGGCTGTCGTGGCGGACTGTGGCTGGTTGGGTGTTTTGGTTGGTGTTGGTTTGGGTTCTGAGTTCATTGCTGAACAAAGGGTGCGGTGTTCTTTGCGCGAGTGGCGAGAAGTGTTGCACGTACATAGGCAATCCTAGACTTCCTTTGCAAGCATGGCTGCTGGCATGGAGCTCTGTTCCATTCATGGGGCTAACAAGATTCCTCGGCGTGCAGTCTGGTGGTTTCAACAAGACGTGCTGGAAAAACGTATCTTTGACTTGGGCATGGAGTATCTGTGTGCAGCTGTACGAGACCTGTCAGTCTCGACTAGGCAGGGGATTCAGAATGTCTACGGCATCGCATGGCAAAAGCAGGGTTCTTACACGGTTTGGCAAGAAGTTTGGGAATGGACACCACTGGACTGGCGGCCACAGCTCATTGAGGACACCTTTCGGGTCGACCCAGTGTTTGCATGCAGTGCGATTGACGGGGCTTATGCGTCTACTTTGGCTGTGGTACAGGATTTGGAACAGATGGATTGAATTTGACTTCTTACATTTGTTCTTGCAAAGGGCTCTTCGGGGGGCTTCTCGATTGCAGCGCTGGCGAATCAGCATCACATCGCTGACGGAGCAGGCGCTACGGGCTATCTTGTTTGCACCTGCATTGCCAATCACGCTCTGCACGGCACTTATGTCTCTCATGTTGCTTGCTCTGCTTGAATTGTCATGGAACAAGGCTCGAAGATGCAGTGGCAGACTCACAGGGTCGTACAGGTTATTACATGATAGCCTGCAACTGCTTAAGGGCCTCTATCTTCTGCTAACATGCACATGGAGGAGAACACTGTTTCGACAATGGAACATCGGGAGGTCTCGCGCCATCGCTCTCGCACTCCTCCTCGATCTGAGATGGAGACGGAGCCAGCTGCGGAATCTGATCAAGCTGCGGGCGAGTCGACAAGAGGCGACGGACACCTTCGCAGTCGCCCTCGGGTTCGGTATCTACAGCCAGAGCCTTCGAGACCTGGGGATCCGCCTAGAGGACCTCCGCCTCCCCAACCGGTTCCGGCTGCTGATGGAGCAGATGGCTTCGACTTTGAGGTCTCGCCGTGTTCCTTGCCTCTTTCCCAAGACTCGGAGGAGATTGATATTCGCGAACTGGCTTGCGAAGCCCGGCATAGACGAAACATGGAAGGGGATGCTCGACCTTCGCAGACACCTGCTTGGACAGGCCACTCAGCCTCCTCACATGATGCTGGTGATCATGACGAGAGAGACAGGAATGCAACTGTTCCCGACATGGGTCCAGAAGAAGATGGTGAGGAGGAAGCTTGCGAGCATGACCCACATGTGGCTGTGGGAGTGGACACGACAACGACAGCAGCAGCGGCTGCCGACGATGCCGAGGAGGAGTCGGAATCAGAGTCCTCGCCCCTGTCGAAAAGCACGTCAGACTTTGGATTTGGACCTCAGACCAAAGAGTAGCCAGTTTCTTTGTTTGTATGAGCACTTCTCTAAGAAGGTAGGGATGATAATCTGTACCATAGCTTGGCCAACCCTTCGGCAACTACGATCAGCACTGCGGGGAAAAAGCGACAACTGCATCATCCTACAACATGATCGACCCGAGCCTCTGGCTACGAGTGGTTGTGCTATGGATACGACAGCAGTACAGCAGATCATTCCGAATAACCTCGCTTGCCAGGTGCTGTATGTCCTCGTCATGTCGTTCATGCTGGGTGGCATCCTCAGAGAATGTCAACACCTTCTTTCAGTACAGTGCCGATTATGTCGTTCAATATTCTGGATCAGCGCCCACAGTTCTCGCACCACAGACAGGTCTAGCATTACTACTTCAACAACAAGGCCGCCGAGCACAAGAAGACCATCGAGCCGCTCGGGTCCCAAGTCCCGAGGTGGTGGCTGTCTCTGGGGTTGGTTCGTCATTATTTATTTGTTTGCATTAGGACCATCCCTGTGCACAGCCACTGCAGACGCGAGGGTTAGCAGCCCTCCCACGGGGTTGCTGGAAGCATCTGTCGCTGAGACAGCTGCGAAAACACGTGGGTCATCCGGTGATGTACTAAGGGCTGCGACGATACCGACCAGCAGGAAGCGATCCTACAGGCGGGCGGTACGACGAGCAATCAAGAACGGCAGTACCTTATATCGCGGACGAAGATTTACCAGTGCAGGGATTGAAGCTTTGCGACAACCTTCAAGATCTTCTTCGGGGCCTGATACTCAGACCCACAATCGTGCGGCCCGGAGACTACGGGTTCTTACGATCAACCTTGACGGCATGACTTCAGCAGTTTACGATTCTCTGGTACTGTGGATGCAAACGGCCTCGTTTGATATCTTGTTCATGCAGGAAACCCACAGAGGCTTCGGCAGCGAACCATCAGAATGGAAGGCTGGAGCTTGGACTATAGTCAGCTCTCCTGATCCACACACACGCTTTGCAGGAGTGGCCATTGCGGTTAGGACCTCGGTGGCTTCCTCGTACATAACCAGATTTAATCCGGTGGTGCCGGGTCGGATCTTGCACGTTCGACTTAGCGGTGCGCAGTACAGCATAGACCTGCTCAGTTGCTATCAGCACGTGATCTCCAGTCGGGATTCTCCATCCATCAATGCTTCCAGGCGGGAGCAATTCTGGACGGCGCTTGGCAACTATGTCTCGACACTGCCTCAGCGAAACATCTTGATCCTAGCGGGTGACTTTAACTGTGCAGCCCGACGTGAGGATGGGGTTGCTGGATACTCGGCACCCAAGCCCAACAAGTACTATTTCGATCAGGACGACTTTATGGGGTTTGCGGCGGCGAACAGTCTCTGCATGCTAAACACTTGGAGCAAGCACAGAACTCATGATATGAACACGTTCTCGAACGGGCAACACCGCAGTCAGATTGACTATGTCATGACGAGGAGATTGCAGGCGGACTCTGCATCCAGACTGGCAGGACCAAGGCCGGATCTTGACTTTGCTCCCTGGAGACTAGGATCTAAGCACTATCCGGTACAGGCTTCCATCAAGCTAAAACCAGGCTGGCTAGCGGTCGCACCCAGGCCACCTCCCAGAATGGAATACGACAAGGCTGGTTTGGAACAGGCGCTGCGAACACAGAATCCTCAATCGGAGCAGTTCTTCCAACTGGTTGAGGCCCAGCTTGCGGATCTCAAGCAGCCGACGGCGGGAGGACTCAATATGCTTCTTCTTAGATGCTGCAGTATGATCTTCCCAGCCAAGGGTACCACTCCCGGTCTTCGTCCATGGCAACAACCGGAGGTGCAACACACTGTAAAGGAACTGTGGCGGAAACGCCGCATAATGCAACGAGTGGGGCATGATGTTCGTCTTCATCTCTTCTCCATGCGCCAGGTCTTTGCTGCCTTTCGGGCCCATCGCGATTTTCAGAAATGCTATCGGGAGCTCCGACTCAGAGGACAGCAACATCGCAAAAGAATCTTGTATGAGCAACTTGAACTTGCCCAACAGGCGGAGCAGCAGAGTGATGTTCGGCGGCTATATCAGGTCATCAGAGCTGTTGCACCTAAACAACAAGGGGGTCGAGTTCGGATTCGCACCATCGAAGGTGGCCTGCTCACAGCGGAGATGGAGCATGCCGAGATCCTGGAGTATTTTCATGCTCTCTTCATCACCACGCATGTGCATAATGTTACTCCGGAACCCAGGCTGGACCCCGTCCTTCTTCTTGAACATGAAGTACTACAATCTTTGGGCCAGCTAGGAGTGGGCAAAGCTGTGCCTAGAGGGCATGCACCATCCACAGCCTGGCGCTTCTGCAGGACTCTGCTTGCCGGGCCGCTGACTGAAGCCTTCCATTACGAAACAATGGCTGGATATCCTAGTCACTGGTCTGACTGCAACCTGGCTCTAATTCCGAAGCCGGGGAAGACGATCAAACGTCCTGAATCACTACGGCCTTTAGGGATACAAGATGCAGCTGGGAAGGCAATCTCACGATGCTTGAAGGAAAGGCTTGCAGATCAGATTCTACCGCTCCTTGAGACATACCCTCAGTTTGCTTATATACGTAACCGGTCGACAACACAGGCTATCCAGCGAGTTGCGGAGCACTGTGCTCAAATTCGGGACCGAGTTGCTGCAGACAGACGGAATGTTTTCTCTAAGAGGGCCGGCAAGTCCAAAAGCAAGTACTTAGGGGGTGCGCAGTTGGCGTTGGATATGACCACTGCATTCGATAGATTGCCAAGACAACATCTGCAGGCATCTCTCGAGTGGGCAGGTGTTGATCCTATGCTCACCTCTTTGATACTGGAATCCCACTGTGCCTGCCAATATCATATCACTCATGAAGGATATACTGGTCAGGTGGCTATGGAGAACGGGGTGAAGCAGGGATGCACCCTCGCTCCATTGTTATGGGCATTGTTCAGTGTGTTCCTGCTCAGCAAATTGGAGGATCGATTGCAATGTCAATGGCCCAAGGATTCCATTACACTGTATGCAGATGATACTCACTGTTCCTGGAACCTCAATTGTCAAGCTGACTTGGTCTTTTTCCAAAGAAGTGCCATTGCAGTCCTCGAGATATACCAAGAGTTCGGAATGAAAATAAACCCAGAGAAGTCAGCCCTGATCATTCGCTTGGTTGGCACACACGGGCCTCGATGGCTTCGACAACATACGGAGCATCATGCAGGGAGACCGATGTTTCGCTTCACTCGTGGAGTTCAGCAGTTTCATGTCCCCATTGTTAAACAGGTGAAGTATCTAGGGGTCATCATCTCCTACCAGCGGTTTGAGACAGCATCGGTGCAACATCGGTTGAAGTCTGCTGGGCTTGCACGACAGCGCTTGGCGAAAGTACTGCACTCCTCCAAGTACCTGAGCATCAAGCAGAGATTGCGGATTTACACAGCATGTGTGCGAAGCGTGATGCTCTACGGAATCAGCTCACTGGAGCTGACGGAGAAGGAACTGCTCCTATTGCATAGACGTGACATCAAGTATGTGCGAGCCATTGCAAAGTCCCCGGTGCATCTTACTAAAGAAGCCACTGATGTACTGCTTGAGCGTGTTGGCATAAAATCAATCCGGACAGCTTTCTATGAAGCACGTGGAGAGCCTCCGCCAGCTTCGTCCCATGTGAAGTCGGCTCCAGCAAAAGATTATGCTGATGTGCCCTCTGCTGCAAGTCGTGGCATAAGAGAACTTCTCCCGGGAGTTCGGCACCACGTTTGTCCTACTTGTGGCATAGGTTTTCCCACGCAGAGCATAATGCGTAATCACCACGCAAGGAAGCACGGCATCAAGCTTGGGCGACAGGCAGCACGTGGGAGTACTGAGTACAAGAATCTGGATATGTCACTTCACAGTGTAGATGGTATGCCTGTCTGTCGGCATTGCGGTGCCACTTTTGCAGGATGGCAGGAGTTTCGAATGCACGTTCTGAACTCTTGCGCAGCTTTGAGCACGCAGACCGAGGACACCAATACTGCTCCTGCACCCGCACAGCAACTCTCAATTGTCGGGCTTGCTTTGCAGTCCGCTGCGGAGCCCGAACAAAAGACCACGGTCCTTGTCAGAGATCGGCGTGATGTGCTAGACAAGATACTCGCTAAAAACTGGTATGAGGCTATATGGCTTCCAGGTGTGAAAACGAGTCTTGGCAATCATTGTGCTTTCTGCGGGCAGTGGCTTACCTCTCGAAGCGGTTCTCTGGAGAATCATCTCCGACACTCGCATCCTGCAGTGTACACAAAAAGTGCTGAGGTACAGTCCATGTGTCGCACGGTTCACTACACACGTTCAAGTCCTTGTGGAGCCTGTGGTGCTACGTTTGCACGAGGAACAAAGCATCAGTGCACCTTGCTGAAGCATTTGTGCTACATGAAGCTGAACCATCCTGACCGCCAGACTCCTGAGAGCCTCTCTTCTCATATACATGGATCCTTCGACCGGGCCACTCACACCTCTCCAGGAGGTGCAATCTCTGCTGAAGCATGCAGTGCCTATGAGTGTGGACCCCAGCCTGGGGAAGAGGGACAATCAGGAGAACTTACAGGCTCAGCTCGAGGACCAGACGAAGCCCAAGTTTCAGCGGCCGGTCTCGAAGGGATCGGGGGGCAGCGGCAAGGGCTCAGCTCCCAACACGCCTCAGGAACTTCTTCTGGCGAAGGCCCAAAAGATCCTTTGGTGGCAGCGGCAGCAGCCTTTGCTGCGACCAAGGAGGGAAGCCCGAACAAGGAGGCGGCAACCCGGACAGGCCAGCTACCAGCTCGGTCACAGCAAAGGGGCCAGGGATGGCGAGGGCAACAGCAGCAGGGCTATCGGCGAAACTGGTCACAGGGAGGATGGGGCCAACATCGCAGACAAGGCCAGGGCTACAATCAGCATTCCAACGCGGAGCACGCACTGGAGGAAAGCCTGAGAATGGTGGCAGGCTTGTGTCTTCGTCACGAGGACGAGTTGGCTCAGACCCGGCTGGATCGCGATTTTGTTATCACGATGGAGACCCGGGAAGGTGCGGTACTCAGCAAGCTGTTTTCCCTGGCACTGCAATGGAAGACGAGCAAGGAGGCCGGAACAGTGGACTGCTCGCTACGGCTGGCATTGTTTCTGGGACTTCTGGAGATTTGGCTGGCGAGGCTAAAAGCACTGGGATCGGACTCCCCAGAAGCCTTGGCCTTGAGGGAGCAAATTCGGGAGCAGGGACATGCCTACAACAAGGACGGCATGCCGGAGACGGAGCTCCATTGGCCCTATGTGAAGTGGGATGCCGAGAAGGAGAAATCGATACCGGTTCCGAACACGGAGCCGCTCCTGCAGAGCCAGATCGTGGAGAGCCTGGTGCTGATCCAACAGCTCGCGGGGGCCCCGAACGTGTTGCTCAAATTTCACTCGACGAGGCGAATGGTGGAGAAGTACGAAGGGGAGACGGTCACGTTTCTGCTGACAATCGGTATGCGAACCCCCCAAGCCTCACAGATGTGGGGTCTTCTGACCACGATGTGCGGGAACACATGTGGCAAAGTCGTGGGCATGCGGCTACGTCCAGCCAAAATGGAGCGCCAGCCCTTGGCACGGATCCTGGCGGAGCGCTTCCCGCCTCCAATGAGGAGGGAGATTGGGGCAGGATTCTCGAGCAAGCTCGAGCACGGTGGCACGCAGATCACGGGGGCAACGGAGGAGGAGAAGGCGAACAAGGAGACCGAGCCTGGCCACTAAACCCTCTGGCCCCCTCAGGGGGGTTGGGCTCCCATGGCCTCGTGAGGCCCTCAGCAGCTCACTATCGCATGCCGAACTTTGTTCTGCAGAATTTTACCAATGTGTGTTACATCAATGCATGCTGTCACATGCTCTACTACATGGGGAATCATGATGATGGCTCATACTCCTTTGGCAGACTTCAGCACGCGATGAACAGCATCCCTAAGGAAGGCATGGCACATCTTGCTTCTTTGTCATCCTGGGCACCCGCCTTGGTTGGATGGTCAAGGATTCCCCAGCAACATGATGCTGCCGAGTTCATGAACCACCTCCTCAACTACTCTCGACCTTTGGCTTTTCAAGGTGGGTGGCAAGCTCGTCGGTCTGCTGAGGAAGTTTCATCAAGACTTGTGGTGACTGATGCAGGACATTGTTTCAACCCTCTGGTCATGGACATCCAAGGCCACACGCTGCAACATTGTGTATTTGATTGGCATTTTCAGCAGGCTTCTCTTCATGCTCTGACTATGCCTCCGCCTAAGTGTCTCGTGCTGAACTTGAAGCGATACGGCTATCGGACGGGTGCTGTGGTCAAGGATTACTCCCCAGTTGTAGTCCCGGCTGGATCCTTGGTGAGATTGCCGTGCTTTCTCAACGATGATGATGACAGCACCTGCATGATCTTGTATGAAGTCGTAGCGATCGTCTATCACCTAGGCTGTGCACCGACGTCGGGTCACTATCGCGCAGCAGTGATGGCCGTCAATGGAACATCTGAGTCTGGGAATGCACCCTCTTACTTTCTCTCAGATGACAATGTTGGTCTTCAGCACGCTGGGCAACGACATGTAGACGTTGATTGTAATGGCTATCTGTTTGGTCTTAGAAGACTTGAGGGAAGTCGCACATAGGGTCTGTAAAACACGGACCCCCTTTTGGAGTCTGCTTAGTGCTACGGCACGGGACTCCCGTTTTGCGATACATGTACTCAACAACGGACAGTGCCATTGTGCACTGCTGCTATCGTCGATAGGGCGTGGAGCAGCCGGATTCCTAAGAATCTGGTCCACTGGACGCATAGCCTCGCCTGACGTGGCTGCGATGCAAAGTCAAAGTCAAAAGTAGTAGTAGTAGTAGTAGTAGTAGCAGTACTAGTAGAGGAGCGGGCAGTAGCAGTAGCAGCAGAAGTAGCAGTAGCAGCAGCAGGCAGCAGTCGTCGTCGTAGAAGTAGTCGCAGCAGTAGTGTGCGAGCAAACATAAAGATAGGTAGTGCGAGTAAGCATTCATTCATTTCTTCTTCCAGTCGCTGTGGACTTATTCTGCCTTTGACTTCAGCAAACATGTGCGACCGAATTCGGCCGTTTGACACAGAAAAGCTTTGCATGTGGATCGGGACCCTCAAGCCTTGGTTGCAAAGGATCTAACTGCTATTGATAGTAGCTGGCTCCGAAGCCTTCACTCGCCGTGAGGCAACATTACGCAGAATCCACCTGAATCTGTCGAAGCTTCACCTACGGACTGCTGTCCTATGCACATATCGGTGCAAGGCCGGCAATGCTGTTAACACGTTTCAGGGCAGATGTCGGAGAGTCCCCAAAAATGACTTCTGATGCATTCTAGGCGTTGCAAGGCTCTCGATGTCTCCGAACAATTGCTCAAATGTTCAGACTCGCCCGAGCCTGAACGTGGACCATCTGGTGATGGAACTCCGGGTTGTTGAAGCTGCGCCTCGGTGGGCAAAATGCGACTCTTACACTCGGTCTCCAGGCGAGGAGAATGAGGTTGGGGTTTAAACCTCGCAAAACATGTCCTTGACCAGTGTCACGTGTGCACGAACAGGGCCTTATTTGTGGCCAGGCTACACCCCTTGCCGTAAGGGCAAGTGTGTGAGACAACTTATAACGGTTTACGCATGTGTCGTGGAAAATAGTAGCTGGTAAGATCAGCAGCGACAGCAAAACAGGTAGAACTTGCGTAGCATATGGCAACTGAAAATACGATAACAATCTTCCACCTATACAGCAACGGCATCAGCTTCAAGCAAACAGTTAAAAGGCTCCGAGATTCGACGATGGCAGTAGGCAGCGGCATCGTGCCACATTAGTACGCGAAATGCCAGTAGTCGTAGCTTTCGCAGTACGCATGGAAACAAATGCCGTAAGTTAAGCAAAGGCATCAGTCACAGCACTCTCCGGTATCTACAGCAACAGGCCAGAGCAAGGAAAACAAATCCTGGCAGTGTTCTTGCTCACGCCCAGGAGCAATTCTAATGGTGCCGCTACGCCTGGTTAGTTATCCTAGTAGCTCTGAAGCCTACGTGCTGCAACCGAAATGCTTTGAAACTCGTTCGTAAACCCTGTGACTGCAAGCGCGTCGCCTTGCCGCCACTGTGACAAGCAGCAGTGTCACCATCACCTCGGACAGGCTTTGTTTACCCGAACCATTCCCGGCCTCTCGACTGCTCAGGCCTTCCGGGCTCTCCATCCGCGGGCTCCTTTTCCTGTGTTTCTGACGCTGAACAAGTCATGCGCCCCGGATGCCTGCACTTTCCGCACGTCAGGCGATTAAAAGACTGCATGCAACATGCCAGTGCCTTTACACTTCACTCGAACACACACACATAGATACATGTAGATGGATATGTTTCAGATGTGTTATATTTACATAGACTTTTTTGCTTGGTGGGGCTTTGGGGCGAAAGCAGGACGAACCTGAGGTCTTACCAAGGCGAACGCCCATGCCGATTTACCAACCTAACACTTTGGGCAACAACCTCACGTCGCAGATTCAAAGTAGGGATGTGGTACGTAGAGGCCGAGATATGTAAAAGATCCATCGAAAGAAGCCCGCAGAATCGAAGGCACAAATGGTGAGGCATTACTCTCATCCGGCCTTTCCTGCTGGGCTGCGTGTTACCTAGACCTAGTGAGTACAAACCAACGAGGCAACCCAAAACCTGCAGCCTGCTCAAAGCTATAAAAGCTGGAGCCATGAAGCGTTAAACCCCCAAACCCCTAAAATTCGATTGAAGGCCCTAACCCCCGTGCTTCGAGAATCCAAAATCGGAGGGATGCTATCAGGGTTTACGTACATAAATATATGCGTATATATGGTTGAAGAAGCGCTCGAGAAGTTTTTTTTTATGTGGGCTCAGCAAGGCTTCTTATGAGGGCTTGAAGATGGTTAAACAAAGGCTCTTACAGAGGCTTGTGATATGGGATTCATGGGGCTTCTTCAGGGCTCTAGGATTGCCGGCATTTGAGGTATTCGTATGCATTCTTTGCTTTGTTGCGCCAAGATGCGATGCAAAGAGCGAGGATGCCCAGGTCAGGACGCATCCTCGAGTCGGACTTCAAAAGCCACCAGGTGTCTGAAGTTCCAATGCCCAAGGCCCAAAATGCTGAAACCTAAACCCTAAACCCTCATAACCCCTCCTAAAACCCTGACACCCCCAAAACCGCGAAACCTGAAAACTGTTGCCTCCTTTGACACCTCCCGCATCGACCGCTGTGTAATCGCAGCCGAACCGGAAAACTAGGCTGCGAAAGAACTTGAAGTATCACTTTTTCCAAACGTTACCCTTGTAGTAATCCTTACTCTGTCATCCCTAAAGGCCCCTAATAGGCTTTCAAACCTCGTCTCAGCTGCCGAAGAGCTTCAGGGCCTCTCTCGTGCGGCTTTCCGCTGCATGAAGCCTCCGAAGGCTTAGCCCGAAACCCAAACCTGGATATTGCCGGAAAAATGTCACTTTTCCGGAATTGGGTTGAGAGTTTAGGGTTGGGAGGGGGAGCACAAACCCAAACGGGGCAGCAGCTAGTTCGTGGTGGGCTTAGGATGGAACTTTACGGATTTCAGGCGTCAGGTCGTGAAGAAAAGCAGAAACACGACACGAGCAACAGTCCTCTCATCCACGTCAAACCGCCCGATTAGATGCCCTTTGCGTCGCTGTCAAACAACGTTGCCTGGTACTGGCTTCATCCAACTGCGACTGCAGTGTGAAGATCTGCTTCGATTTCGCCTGCAAGTCAAGAGCAAGGGCTTTGCTTTAATTGCATTGCACGCGTACACAAGGAGCTTGCAGCACAGAGTGTCACCTTTCGTCCCTATGCTGTCGAAGGGCTGCTACATATGAGCTCATCTCGAAATTCCCTCCTTTGGCCACTTTGGCGGCCTCGTGCTCCCTGAGAAGCTCACAGGAGTCGGCCAGATGTTGGCCTGGGAGCTCCGTTTTCTTCTCTTTTTCTTTCTCGCGATACTGTTACGCCTGCATCGTCCCGCCCTCGCCGCTGCATTTTTTTATGTAGACGTCTGAAACTGGCATGCCTCAGAGATGTATCGTGCATCCTTCAGGTCCCTTCTCCAGCTCCCCTTGAATTCGAGTCGCGAAGCGTCTCGAATTTGAGAAGTCCCTTCTCGAATTCGACTTCGAGGCTCTTAGACCGTCAACCCCTGACGAAGCCATGGGAACCAACTCACATGCATGGGTACGAAAAACACCTGCACATGTCTGAATCAGTATATCGGCGCATGTATGTATGTATGTATGTATGTCATGCATATGTGTATATGTGCACTATGTGCTGCAAACACATACGCCCACGCCTGTCAACAAACACGAATGTGTCCTAAACTCCCACTTCATGTTGCTTGCTCCAAAGGCGCCAAGCTCATCGGCATCTTGGCGCATGAACCTTTGATGATCGCCGGAGGCGTCGGCAGGAGTGGTGTCAAAAAGAACAAGTTTCGGATGTGAGAGTTGCCGAGCATGTCTTGCTTCATCTGTCGGTTTTTGTAACGCAGCCAGCCTTCATGCCTTCATGATTATGGTCTCCGTCTTTGCTGCTTGGCTCTGCTGTTGCCGTCTTGGTGCCCCCAGCGGTATGTTGATTTACGATTGTCATTTGTGTGTGCTCCGTTTGTTTCTATACCGCTGCTCGTGCCTTTTGCAACTTGCCTGGCCACAATGGCCTTCCGCGGCCACGACAACTGCAACAACAAAAAACATGTTGTTCAGTGTTTTCTTTGCATAGAGGTCCACGCAGATGAGGCTGTCTAGACATGTAGCCGAACTGCTACATTTGTCACCCAACCTGAACAAGAAGCGCATCGTAACCACAACAAGCACGCCCCTCCCAAATGACAAAACTTTCACGCTTCGGCACCACCAGACTGCCCCAGCAGGGGCATCCACCGACACAGCTGTCGCACTGAGGCCACCAGGACCGTCCAGTATGGTACCTGTTGTCCGACAGGCGGAGTTTTCTGGACCAAATTCATTGGAATTAGCATTCAGAACCCCCCCCACCCTACTTAAATCAAATGCTGGATACGATGCTGCCCCAGATCGATGCCAAGGCTCGCAGCGACTTCATGTTTGTAATTCTACATCCACCAAGGCTGGCTCTGCAGTCAATTTGCCACCTGCCGCGTCAGAGCACGGCTGAGCTCGGGCGAGTCTGGTTACTCAAGACGATTTCAGAGGGCAGCCTCTTACAAACAGCACGACTGTGGCAGTGGTTCGTGCCTCGTCCCCTTGTCCCGAACACGCAGCAACGCCCAAATCTGGCTTAGGGTTGAAGGTTTAGCGCAGGGCCTGGGCGCGTCAACATTCCATGGGGTCAAAGATGAGTGGATGACTGATACGATTGAAGGAAGAAGGAGAAAAGCCCCGATGTGCCTCACAAATACATACTGCACACCCCAACACTGAACCACCTTTGATCACGGAAGACGGGCGTGTCGCCATCCAGGATGTAAAACCCACGTTCGCGGTCTGCTCCCTGCTGCGCGTAGACCCTTGCCTCAAGCGCTGCACAGGTTCAGCTGAGGATTCAATTAAGATCTGGGTGCCTTCTTCAGTTCCCCGAGCAATCCGGATCCTCCTTTTCAGCCTCTGGATTTTTGGGTAATCTGACTGCTTGAATAATCAGTAGATTCGGGGCGCCTTATTCCGGGCTCGGCTCCATACAATCAGGATCCTCTTACTTCGCTCTGGGTTTTGCTTTGTTAGTCCATATGCATCCGGATTCTAAAAGGACAAGGCAGAGGCCAGGGATAGCCAATATCGGGGCCTTGATACTTTCAGCAGGGTTTCGAGTACATGACTGTAGGGTCTGTAATGGATAATGGTACTACTGTAGTTATTTCGGCTTCTGTGCTAGGCCAGTTACGCCAGCAGTGACGAACGAACGCTTCACGAGGCTGAGTGGTGAAGCCTCAAGCCTGCTGTTGGAACCCTTCCCTCCAAATCCAAGTTCTCCATGCTTTCTCCGGATCCCCACGACCGCAAAAAACCGGCAGCACATCTGGACACCTGTTGCCAAGCGGCCCCTGTGGCCACGTTCTGCAGTACGTGCGTTGCATTTGCGTCTTCCAGGACGTGCCACATGCTGGTGCTGCTCACGCTGACCTGTCTTGCCGAACTGAGCAGGTGGGTTAAGGCTTGCTTATTTGGTGTCCCTATAACAAGGATCCTGCCCCAGTGAAGAAAGTCTGGTCGCAAGACGATGCAAAGAGCCTGGAGAGGGCTCGCTGTGCAGCGGAACAGGAACACAGAACTCGAGACCGGGAAAACGGCCCTGACAGTGCCAAATAAAGCGATATGATACGGGTACACCAGCAAATGGGGTGGTATCTTGTTCTTGCAGGGCCCGATGCCAGGTGTCACGAAGGATCCCACTATCTTGGGTAACTCCTATTTGCTGAAATCCCCATTTTTCGCGGTTAACCTTGTCATCATGGTAAGTCTCAAATACGAAACCCGACACTAAACGCCCTGAAACCACCGTTTCCTACCCAGTCATTCAATGCCAAGCCCTTAATGCCCTGAACTCCTACCCAGCTCCTGGGTTCCTGGGCCCTTAAGTAGTAAGGTCCTTCGGTTGGCCTGATATTTCTTGTTATGCACCGTCTGAATCAGCGCCCCAAAACCCTACCACACCCCTACAGAACTCCTATATTTACCCCTATGGAACCACTGAAACAAAGCGACAAACAACTCCTACGGAACCTTCTCTCCATGACACCTTGACAAACGAGTGCTTTGAGCGTGCCTCCGAGGTGGTGTAGAAGCCTCGCTCATCTGCGATCAGTCGGCGGCCGCTGGCCTGGTTGACGATAGTGTAAACACCTCGGATCCTTTTCGGTTTGCTGGGTTGTGGCCACGAGCTGCGTGAGTGATCTAACCAACTCTTCATACTACAAGGCCCGTCAGCGTTTATTACAATCCCCAACAAAAGACCCAAACATACGCTCGACAAGACCTCAGCGCCTAAATCCGAGCTTGCATGACGCACTCCTTACATCATCTTGCAACCCATGAAGCTGTTGCTTGGAATTCTTACAGAAGGAATTGGGATTCATCATGCCCAACAATCTGTGTACTCTCAGGCAAACCTAGGCCGGCCATTTCACTTGCAACTCGGGATGCTGTCAATTCGTCAGCTGCCTCCCTAGAAGGCAAGGAGCCTTCCTGCTCGGGCCGTACCCCTAAGCCTAGTATACCGTGAACCTGAACCCAAACCCATGCACCCTATCGGTCAAAATGCTTCAATGCCAAGCTTCCGCCAAACTTCCGCCGAATGCAAGCATCGGCACCGCCGAGGCTCCAAATCGCAGCAAACGCCCATGCGAACCACATGTCCGCATGGCTGAAGCATGCTAACCTGCTTGATCCATTCTGGCTGAAGCGGTGATTTCGTATAAGCCTTTGCTGTCAATTCCCGACACCCCGTCGCACATCGGTGAATCCAAAGCAAATGACCTAGTTAGAGTAGTTCGCCTCTGGCAAAAGTGAGGGCGCTCCGAGCACACGGCCATCCGATCCGACAAAGACCAGCCTGCGAAATTGTAGTGCCAGCAAACTGTCTGATGTCATGCGCCATGACCGTGCATTCTTCATCGTGCTAAATCTGATGAGTCATGCGATCATATGTCCTGATCGGAGAGAAGGGCTCGAACACATGCAAATACCTTCTAGACTCCCTAGACATTCCTTGCCGACACATCTGACAACAGTGTTGTAGGCGCAAAGCAAACGCCATTGCGCGATCCAGCAGAAGCTCCAGCACTACCACTCCAGCCATTTTCTTCTTGTTCCTCATGGTCGCATGCTCTGCACTCCTTGATGCTGCAGTTGGCTGCTGTTGTCAATCGGCTTCCATGCGTTTGATGGCCTTCGGGCCCTGTTAACCGGTTTTGCCCTTGTCTTCAGCATTGCTTAGAGAGCTCGTCTCTTGCGCTCCTTGTCCGTCTTGGTATTCTGTCTGCTCTGTCTAGAAACCTTTGCACAAGTCACGTGTGTGTGGGTCCTAGATTCTGGGCGCCAGAAAGGCATCTTGTGAACTGGTCTGCAGTTGCACATCATTCAGCCGGCGCGCTCCTGCTGCCGCTCCCCGCCTATGCTGGCCGTAGCCTAAGCGACCTCTTGCTGTGTCGCCCAACTGGAGCATGCGGTTGTGCACCTGCGAGGCGCTAACTTCTGCAAGAAGCTGCTGTGCGACGCAAAGCAGAGCGGCACCTTGAAGGAGAATCCTGCAATGGAAACCGTCGCAGGCTAGTGCTCAGTTCATGACCCGGCCACCTAGTCGCAGATCTTTTCTCTCTCTTCTGCTCCGCTCGTGATGCAAAGAGGTCTCCAGGAAACGTCGTAGCATGTACAGATCTCCTCAGCCAGGGTACAGCAGGAACTCTTGAAATCGATGCCTCGACCCAGCCCACAAGGGATGCAGAAAGGAAAATGATCCCACGTGCCACACCTCAGGTGTTGGGCCGTGGGTACACGGTATGGAACAACCGGCGAATTATCATCGATGGTCGAATGTATATACACAGGCAATGTGGGCTAAAACGTCCACATGCGTCGTCGAGCTCTAAAAAACAAAAAGCTCCTCTGCTCCAGCTCTTTGAAAGGCTCTGCCTAAGTCCGGATCTGCGGCCCGACTGGGACGCTCACGCCCGGCTGGGGACAAGCATAGCCTCGAGGGTCTACTCGGAGTGCAGAGAGTTGTTACGCGTTAAGCTGAAGCGCTAGTTGTCTGTCTGACGTAGAGATCGCCCTCGGTACTTCTTAAAGGCACAGCCTTGCAAACAGTAGACTCCAGGCCAGGGAACCCAAACCACAAAGCTCCCCCAAGGAAAGGTTCAGGCATAAGTGGTGAATGACTTTCTGTTGGTTCATCAGTGTGTCATCCATGTTTTAGAAAATCTGACATCTTCAGGAAAGCCCTGAAGCCAAAGCCCAGATGCCCATTGTCGGGCTCGCAGCGCGCATTGGCATGCCAGGCCTTCAATGTACTGTAGTCTTGCGCGGTTTCAGAGGTTTGTGTACGGGGCTGAGTAAGGTTTCAGGATAAGGGAAAATATTAACGTGGGTATGTGTCAACATGAAAACGTAGCACTTGAGTTGTTGCAGGCTCCTGAATGAATATCTCCTTGCTCAGGCCTTGTGGGTAGCACGCTCCGTCCTGCTCGGAACTTACAAGCCAGATGAATTCCAGCGCAAAGCCTGGATGATGTCGTACGAACCGACCCAAAAGCTTTGAAAACTCTAAAGAGCCCCCTAAACCCTTGCAACCTAGAGGTGCTGCATTATGTCGTAGGCATGGCACATAGCCACGAGCATCGATGGAGAGTAGACTGGCGCCCAAGCGCCTCGCCCAAATGCTGGAAGGCATCGAAGAAGGGCCCAAAAGGCAGGTCGTAGGACCAGTGTCTTCAAATGTATTATCTGTGTAATACATTACGAGAATGTTGTTGTTATATGGTCCTTTTGATGATTTCGATTTCGTTTAGGTCTTAGGACACTACTACTGGTACACACATCGACAAGAAGCAGTATCGGCAATGAGCAAGGTAAGGGAGTGAAACTTCCCTTGTGCTCACCCCTTTCGACCCACATCTAACTACGAGATCCTGTCCGGGGCGCTGGTGATGAGGTTTGCGAGATCTAATTCTCGGCTTGGGGCGTGGTTGGAACAGCTGCATTTAAATCCCATTGAAGCAGCATGAGCTCGACGCCCCAGGACCTCCGCAGGTACAAAGCACCCCCTGTCATGCGAAGATCCGTGGAGCCCTTTAAACTTCATCACGCAGTCCTCTCAGCCACGAAAGCTTGAACCTGCAAACTGGGCTTTGGGGGTAGGGTCATGACGATCCGCATCACCATTACCGTTGCCATCATCGCCCCGGTGTAACAAAAGAAAAGTGAGGGCATGACTGTCATACCCGTCGACATACAAACATAGTCACAGCAAGCGTAGAAAGAAGGATAGATGGGCAGATCGATCGATAGATGCCTAGATACAATAGAAGGTTCAAGTTAAGTTGCTTAGATAATCATGCGAAAATAGATGCATGCCTATCCAGATGCTGATGATTAATTCTAAAGTGTAAGGAGATACCCGATACCCTTACACCCAAAACAACCCCTAAATGGATCAGCGACAACCCTAACCTCCCTATGTAGATCACCCTTTTCTGAATTTCCCACGGATGTTCTGGCGGGCCCAAGGCCTTGGTCCAGGGCATGAGGATGCGGCACCTGGGCTGTCAAGGGTCAGAATATAGATAGATACGTATACAGAGAGAAAGAGAGAGAGAGAGAGAGAGACAAAGAGAGAGAGAAACATTTCCTAAGAAAGTTCAAAAACAGATTTCAGAAAGGGCACCTAATTGTCAAATGTCCGTGGCTGGCTCATGATTGCTTGCAATGGTGATGAGGCTGATCATGATGCTGGCAGCGCTTCCGTTCATGTCAGCTCGATGCGGCTGACTGTGGCCGTACACCCTACGAAACTCCGGCCAGGGTGGTGTGGTGTTTCCACGCCCTGGGGCTTATGCTTCATGCTCGCCAGAAGATGGAAGTGCAATCTGTAGGAGAAGCTCCACTGAGCTGTAACCTAAGACATCATTACTCTGAGCTACACCCATCAGGACGGTTCTCTAGAAGCACTCTTTCATGAATCCATCAAGCCCTTTTCAACCCTTTCAGCGTCACCGCTGAAAAGCAGACTTTCCAGGGTCCCGCTCCTTTTTCGAGTCACGGGCTGGGAGCGGTACTTCCGCTCCTAAATCCCACAACCAACTCCCCAAAATGAGGACAAACACCAACATTCAGAACGAAATCTGGCATGGCACCAATCGCCATTATGACTATGACCCTGATTGCTGCTGTTTTGCATAATGCTCTGGCTTAGCGATAATCACGATTGGTGTTCACAGTGCTTTCTATTCTGTTCCGATTAATATTGCTGCTTCTATTGCAAGCCTGTAATCCCGTGACAATAAGACTAATATGGGGGCCTTCACAATTAGAGTAGTGTTTTGGGGCACATTATACTATACTTATAATGGGGGGGGGTCACAAAATTATTTAGGCCCCTTTGCTAAGATTCCTAGCAAGGCACCCATTGAGGTGGTGCTTGCGGAGACAGCTGTCGGCTCCGGAATCCAGCCAGTACGGGTGGCCGATCCTCTACCCAGGACCTGCGGTGATTTGCGAGTTTCCGACAATAGGGGACCCTAAATAAAGTAGGATCCTTAAAATAAGGTACCCGCTAATTTTCGGAAACTCAATTTTTATGTGGGTTACAGAAAGCTTTCGGCTCGAAAGCCACGGGCCCAGTGGACCCCGTACGAGTCTGGGTTTCGGGGTGTGGGCTTGCTTTCGGGTGTAATGTTTAGGGTTGGTGTCCGTCAGGCTTGAGTGTATCAGTGTATGGAGATTTTAGAGAGGTTCCGGCTCCTTGAAACCTCTCATAGGCAGCCCAATGCGCTTTAATTGGAGAATATGCTTCGAATAACGGTGCAGAAATATGACAACAGTTTGTTACGTATACTCTTTCATTAAGCAGTGCATTACGCGCGCCTCTTCAGGGGAACGGACTGTGGTTGAGTCATTTCTATTGCAAATCAGGCTGACTGACTTTGACAGTTCGGGGATGCAAGGGCAATCCGGGATCTCGGCCGCGAGCAGCAACAACTTTTTTCGAAACAGCAAAGTTCTATAAAGCTATAAGTCCATGCCTTTATTCCTAAGCGTTGCATAAAAAAAAACTCGAAACCCTATTTAATAAGGCCTTCCTGAAATCCGAACCCAACAAGGGAAAAGGAACAGTAGCTCCTCGTACCCTGCTACTCTGTCATTGCGGACCAATCCAGCAGCTGTCGCTACTTGGGGTCTCTACAGGGAAGTGATTTTGAATGGCTTTTGTAAGTATCAGGAGTCCAGTCACCATCCTGCCTCCCCCACGTCACCGACATGCCTCCGCTAGAGTCAATTCGCGGGCTCAGGGTTTTTTGAGAGAGGGTGAGAAGCTGTGCTAGCAAAGGTTAGCATAAAGGCCTAGAGTTTGCGGGGATTTGGAGCACTCGCTGTTGTCATTGCTCTTATGCCCTATGGGGTGCAATGCTAGTGTGCTTGTCCTTGTCACAGCTTTCATACCGGCGCTGCGCAGTTCAATAATTACGGACGCTGTTGGCACCAGCATAGATGAAGAACGATTCTCATGAGAATCCAAGGATTCTGGCACAGATACGGGCATTCGCATGCTGAGCAGCTTCACGTCTGAGTTCAAGACCCCAAAATAGAAGTCCAGCTGAAACCGGTGAACCCGTAAAACCCAAAGTCTACAGCTGAAGCACGGAAGCCCTGGCTCCGAGGCAATGCTTATCAATGCTTGTTCTGGGTTCTTCTTGAGGAACTTAGTTGAAGTGAAGATACCACAAGACGGACTCAATTGATGGAATGGGCTCCTTGGTATGCCAAACTTAGGTTATCTCACCAATCCTTTCCAACCTGGACTGAAGTTAGGACTGCTGAACCAGCAACCCCACACCGCTAAACTTTCCCTCTCCCCCAGAAGCCCTTCATCCTAATCGAAATCCCGGGCCTGTGTTTGACTCGTCTGGGCGTTTTCTTCCTTGGCCTGGGGGGTGATGCTTTCAGAACCATGAACACATTCGGAGTTGGGATGGAGACTGAAGAGCACTACGCGACGTCTTTGCCAAATTGCAGTGGCAATTTCGGATCCTACCGGGATAAGCTGCTGCAGCAAACAACTTCAAAAGGCGCAGCCCAATCCATGTGCCCAAAGGACCCCGAAGCCAGGCCTGGTTGCTTCTGGATGGCTGGAGACGGGTCTTTTAGCGGTGCTTCCTCGGTTCCAGCGACTCCACCAAAGACCAAGGCATGTTCCTTCCTAATGCGCAGCGCCACTCAAGGGCGCCGTATCAGCCCATAAATGATCCCCTTCACGCATGTAACCTGACAAACACGTGATCCAGGAGGTCATTCCTTTTGGGCTATATTCCTGCACAGGCGCTTAAATCACAGTGTGGTCTTTTCTGTCTCAGCCTGAGCCGCATGGCGGACCACGTCCCCCGAATTTGTGACAGCGGTTTCGCTGGCTGTTGCAAGGCTGTACACTGCAACCCAAAAGAGAAATCCAAGAGAAACACTACATGCAACGCACATGTGCATCAAAGAATGGGTTCACTTGTCAGGAACACGGCTTCTGGGAGCATGGCTCTCACCAGGTTTCGCCAGCTTTGTGCAGCCCGTGTGCCTACTACCAGACTGCTATGCGATCAGAGTTTGCTGTGGAATGACAAGGCAATCGCCCTCAGGTTCGTCAGGGCCTGTTCCAGGTCCTGCTTGTCTGACTTGATGCCTCGGCACATGCGCGTCAAGGCACACGGACCCAAACCCCTGCTTTCCCAAACCCCAGGCCCTAAACCTGCGAATGAAGTGCACGCTGTTCAGGGCAAGCCACCGTATTTTTCAAGGGGCGTCATCTTGCCGAGAAGAAGATGCCTGAACATGCATGAGAGCGAGAGCTTGACAGCCCGACTATGTTTTGAAATGTAATTTAGTGTAATTTGATAATTCATGGAATGGCACTTCGTATGTGTATTATTTGGTGCACTGGCATGTGTCGACTGAGAGCACCTATGCCCTACAAGCCCAACCCTGATCCCATACCCAGCCACCCAGGCCCCACCCCTTTCGCCGCCGCCCTTACTATGGGGGTCGTAACATTCGCATAGGGTTTTGGGGTACGTTATAGTAAGGCTATGATGAGGAACCTCGACGCATGGAGCAGTATTCATAATCATTCCATTCCCTCTACTCCTTTAACGACCCAGAGGCCAGCTTTTGCTTTCTTTCATCGCCCTTTTGCCGCTCGCAGAGGTTTACTTGCCGAGGGGCCTTTCGAACTCGAGCCTTTCGGAGAGCCGGAGGTTGTTGATCTCCTTGGGCCAATCCTCCCTAGGCCTGGCGAGAGGAAAACCGAGGAGGTTTCGGGTCCTTCTTTTTGTGACCCCTCTTTTCCTTCTGCGGAATCCGATTTTTGGGGGTTCAGGGTTCTAATCAGAGCTCATGGTAGAGGAATCTGAATCACAGTCATTTTGCTTTTTCGGTCAAGCTTCCACTTCGTAACGCCCACACCACAGCGCTCCGTCGCATCTTCTTTCTCAGGGGCTTTGGGCTTTCGGGTACTTTTCTTTATTGAGGGCGCTTCCTTCGAATCCTGGCGCCTCCTCACAGGCCGCTCTAGGGGGATGCTACACCCTGATGACAAGCCTTCTTAAACTTAGGGAAATCTTTCCTCGGCGTTTTCAAGGATCCGATGTCTTGACTGAAGGCGTTGTACCGAGGACTCATGAGTCTTCGAAACTCACATTAAATCTCTGAAAGGCCTTGGCGGTCCAGACTCAAGGCCACTGGGAGCAGGATCCGTCAGCAAGGAAACGTTGAGTCCATGCGCTCTGAAAACCTCAGCTCCATTGGCATTTGAGTTTCAAGGTTTAGAGTCGGAAGGGATGGAGGGCTTGATTCAAGCGGAGATGTCGTGTGCAGCCAGTTCTTGAGGGAGATCCGAAGTGAAAGATGACTCTCGTTGACCATGCTAGATCAAGTTGTATGCTGGGCCTTTGGCGCACAAAAATCTGAGGATACTCGTAGGTATGCGCTGCAAAGCCGTGTCCCCTTCTCTTGCACAAAGCCTGACTGCCGTGTTGGCTGGGGCCAAGTGGGGTTAGGTGGGGCGAGGTTGGGGTAGGCGGGGTGGGTTGGGTGGCTGGGGCAAGTGTGGTAGCGCGGGGTAGGCGGGGCAGGTGGGCTAGGTGGGGTACGTGGGGCAGGTGGGGTCAGTAGGAAAACGTACAAAGCTACATCTAAGAAGAAGAAGAAGTTGCAACTAAGCCTGCTACAAACTGTCGCTGTGCAACTTGTAAGCGAGCTGTCGGTGAGCTCTGTGCTTTGCAGAATCTCCACTATCCACGTGGTTGCTGCAGATCTGCAGATTCACCAATCCACATATCCAGCTCTGAGGTGCTTGCTAGGGTCTGTGCCTACTTTATCTGTTTCTCTGTAGATGTGTATGCGCATGTACGTGTGTAAACCCATATGGATACTCGCAAGCACGTCTTACATGACAGGCTAGAAGCACAAGGTTTGCTTGTCTGCAGATTTATGGAATAACATCTTCGCACATCATTACTGTATCCTTGACTCTATGGATCAGAAACCGGAGACCCTGCCAAATCAGCATCGAAGCAATATGAATGGGGTGTCAGACGACTACATAAGCATGGAAGTCCTGTATTTGGGGTATACGGATCCCTAACTTGCTATGCATGTCTGCTTTTTTGCCTGCACCCTAAGACCCATTGGGGCGGGTTCAAGCCAAGGCACGCTTTGGAATAGAAAGGCCGCCCGTGCGCTGTGAAAGTCGCTGGTGACTAAAATCGCCTAGCAAGGATCTTGATGGGATGACTAAAGCCCCATTATGGGAACCCTAATCCCTACTAAACCCCCACAGGCTAAAGCCCCTTTAGGCCTCCTATGAGATCTGGGTGTCCCAGAAACGGTCTCTGCAGAATTTGAAGTGTGGGAGGGTTTAGGGATCCTGTTCTCTGCGTTCCCTACCAATGCCAAGGGTCAGTCGATACGAGCGACTAGCTAGATTTCGATTGCAGCATGTTAAAATGGCTTCGCAAACAGACTTCTTCAACCAGGATGCTGTTTTGATGCTGCGGGCTCGCAGCAGCGGCACTGCATAGATGGCGTTCTCGATGGTGTTCATGGCCTGAACCTCGTACAACCATAGCTGAGAATTTTTAGCTTCGGCAACACACATCTTCCTCAGAGTTGCACCCCTCAGTGCATGCCAGGAAGGAGAACTCTTGCAGCCTTGCCGCGTCCACATCCAGCACGTCGGGGCTCAGCCCTGCAGCGAGGAGCAAGTCCTGCATCACCTTGCGCCAGCAAGGATGTGCCAGCCAAGGGGGCTTCGAATCCCGAAAATACCACAAACCCAAACCTTTTCTTTTTGCACAGGCTTCTGTCAATCCCGCCTGGATCTCAAACCCAAACTCCGAACCCTGAACCGAACGGAAACCTAAACTGTTGGATCCGCTGGCCAACTGGCCTCACCCTCTGGCACTCCGCATTTCGCCACATCGGCGCCGGAGACGTAGACTCTGCAGTTGAAGCGTCGATGCAGGTCCTTGGGATGTCGAGATGTCGAGGTAGTGTAGGAGACTTTCTTGCAAGTTTTCCGGTGGTGTTTGTGGCCTCAGTGCAGGCCTTGGAAAAGCGAGAATTGGACTTCTGCAAAGCCAAGGTGCCGCCGCTCGCTCGACACGTTTGTGCAAAGTCGGCGGCACCGCGCCGCCAGGGAGCAGCGACTGGCCCAGACATAGAACCTTGAACCCGGAACTAGCAAGAGGCTACGAGTGCTGGATAATCTCTGTAGGGCGTTTTCAGGATCCATGCTCGGTCCCATGTAACTAGTGACTAGGGTCAAACTTGGAAGAACTTAGTCAACATCTCAGCGACACTTTAGGCCAACTCTGCTGCTCAACACCCTGAACTGTGCTCTCTCTCTCTCTCTCTCTCTTTTCTTTCTCTTGCCAAAGGGTGTAGAAGCAAGGGAGTTTAACCCCTTGCCCCGGCGCAAGGTGAAAAGACCTCACCGCGCGGCGAGCAGGATGCAAGGGAAGGCGATGCAGTTAAAGTAAGCTAAGCACACTGTTGAAAGTTTGACTGCATCCTTAAGTTAGCCTGCCGTGGTCTCAGTAAACATCAACAAGACAACATAAGTATTCCTATGCAGCAAAAGACATGGATAGGTATGAACCGTTGTTGTTACCACGGCAGGGGTTTTGTCTTGATGCACCGTCCTTTGTGTTTCGGATGGCTTGTTTCACAGAAAAGGGAGAGGCAACAAGTGGTAAGGAATGTAAGCCTGAGCCATGTGCCATATGCCGCACAGTTATCACCTGAGTCCTGCCATCCGTTTCCTATACTACCTCTCTCTGCATGCGGAGCGGTCTCTGCCAATCTCACCATCACTGCCCCAAAACCCTGTCAATTTGGGAATTCGAGACTTCTGAAAGAAGCCAGGGTACCATCATGGAGCTTGCGGCTTGTGCAGGCACTGTGGCCACGGACTCCAGGAGAGCCCCTCGCACTTGCCTCATAACAGTTCTACCGGGGCTTTGTGTCTACAACCAGAAACTCCCACCACTGGCATTGGGTATTCAAAGCAAGCCTGACACCGTCTTTGGCTTCACGGCTCATTTGGTACAAGTAGGGTTTTCTTTCTGGCCTACAAGGAACCTCCGAGCTAAGCCTGAAATGGGAGTTTCAGGCAAGAAAACCCCACCACGCACCCTAAACACTTTCGGATCCCTATTCTGCGGAACCTCAGAGAGGTGCTCCGGATTTCAATAAGCCACCGAGCTATCGAGACCAAAGCGATCCCAAAGCTGCCTAGCTGCGAGAAAGCCATTTTTTTGTCCACTTTCGCCAAGTGGTCACAGCGGATTGTTTTGGGCCAAAGCACTGCGGTAGTGCAAGGGGTTTAGGATTTCGGCTCACCTGCATTGTTTGAGCTGTGTTGTGGGTGGGGGTATGAGCTGCATCAATAAGCCGTACATGTTGACACATGAAGACCAGCCGGGGTGCCTCGCCTAGGCGTCACAAGGCTGTGGGTTGCCAATGTCGTTAGGGCTCACATCAAAAACCATTGTCGAAGGCTGAACGACGATGGCCTTCACTGGGTGCTTCGGTGCTTTGGCTCAGATGCAGGTTTCACACGTTTGGGATCAGCAACGCCAGTACGACGGTGGCGCGTGTGGCCTTAGCTGCACTTGCCAAGCTTCCGAAACGAGCTGGCCGTCATCCTCCATGACTAAGATCTTCACCCACAGTGTACCTCCGGAGTCGAATTTCATGAGCATGAGGCTGTTGCACTCAACAGTGCTACAGTGCTACTGCAGAAAGGAATAGCTACTCTGGGCATCAGGGACTCAGTTTTGATTTTAAAGCTTCAAGAGTTCACCCCTGACAAGCCACAAAAATCACGGGAACTGCGGTCCTTCATCGGACCTGTGCGTAAAGCCTCCTTAGACCATTCCAACAGCAATGTTTAGCTTTGCGCTAAGAGACGAGAGAAGGATTCGTTTGAAGTTCGCGCTTTGAAACTTAGGGCTACAATTAGAGGAAAGGCGCCGCTGTGATTGCGGAGCCACTGCAAAAAACACTTGATCAATTCAACATGTAGTCACTGACTCACCGACGAACTTCTACATACGCCAGCCAGCGGCCGGCCCTTGGTGCCACGGCTTTTGATAAGGCGGTGGAAAAACTCCGACAACAATTTCGTTGACAAGACTTTCATTCCATTGCTGAGACACCCGCAAACTTTCTAGGCTGGTTTGAACTGAGCTTTACAGCGTGAAGGGGTTTAGGGGTGTTAAGTCCCAAGGCGTTGGTTATTGCCCAACCCCGGACCCCTTAAGCCGAAACAATAAGGAACTTGGGGCTTCAGGCTTTAAGAGCCTTGGATTCCGCCGCCGCTGCGCGACAAGGTCAGTCGCGTGTTGCAGCCGAGCCTCGGATGAACCCCAAAGTAGGCGAGGGCTTTGTGGCTTAGCGGTTTGGAGCTAAGTGCCCCAGGGTTTTATGATCGGGTCTGGGTCTCTACGGCTCTCGGAGCAAAACGAAGGTTGCAAGAACTAGCTCTGAGCTCATGTGTAGCAAAATGCATGTCGGGGTTATAGTGGAGATGTTAAGTTTGGGATCACAGTGTCTGTCTATATCTATCTATCTATCATGTATATATGTATTTTCACCTATCCAAATATAATGTTGGGTCCTTAACGCACGGGGGTTCATTAGTGAGGGTTCTCTTAAATCTACTTGCAGCCAGCTGCGGGAAGAACTGCCGATGGCCCAGACGGGCCTGCACTTCTTCAGGGTTTAGGGGTCAGGGTTTTGGGTTTCCGATGTGTGAAATCTTCTTCTCATCGGGTTGCTATGGGCGCAGAGGGGGTGGGTACTAAACGGGTTAGTCTAGGGGTTCGGGGGTTTCGAGGTTTAGGCTTCTCATTCTCGTGTTGGTCATGTGGACCCCCGTTGCCTAGGGGCACTAATATTATGATCTCCAGTATAATCCGAAGAAAAAGGGATCCAATCATTGCATCTTCTTTCACCGACGACGACGCAACATGATCCTCTCGTAGCTGCGTAGCTCTGGCAAGTCTTCGTTTGGCTAAGACTTGAGAAAGGCCCGATTAAAGAAAACCGTCACTGCAGTGCTATGTCTGCTATGGACAGAGTCTCTGCTTCCTTGTTCTCCTTGATATTTCTGCGAATGATCACCGCTAGAGATCATCGGTGGGACTGCGATGCTGCAAACGTCGATCTGGGAGCTGAGGCTTGAGTTGTAAATGATCGGATCCCTATGGAATCATCGTCCTTTCCAAGCAAAGGCGGCTCTCCCAGATTACAACCCTAAAACTTGTTTTGCTAGGGCTCGCGTCTCTAAGTCTCCAAATTACAGAAGATCCACGTGAAGAGCCATGCCATGCAACGAGAGAGCCTCGTCGTCAAGTACTACAGTACTACAGACGCTTGCTAGCTGGACATTTTGGCATATATCGTACTATAGTCATAATCAGGAGCCGAATGGAATAGTGTTACTAATCTTTCAGGCTTGTCTAGCAAGTTCTGATTGTCGGATCCAATGTATCGCGAGCCTTGCCCAGCAATCTTTCCGATTGGCCTGGCGGAGTTCATGATAGCTTCTACCCACCAGGTAGTGTACTTTAAGGGTGAGGCCCTGTTCTTTGGGGTCCTGAGTCTTCAACCCTACACTGTAAGATCTGAGGGCCCCTCATGTGGTAAGTCGGGCCGCGAGGTTTGACGAGGCTGCAGGGCACTTTTTGCTGCCCAATATAGACCGTGAAACAGAAGGATCCTTTTCAGGCCACAGGTAAGGTGTACACTCTGAAAACCTGCGAACACCCTTTTCAAACTGCACAAGACCTGATGAAACAAGCATCTATAATCAAGTTGTATTGGGGGCTTTTGGGACATTCAGTCATTCCTAGTCGCAGGCGCGTCCCCGAGAAGTTGAGGGGTTGGGGCCTCGGGTTCAAGCAGCAGAGCCGCCCGGCCGGCGCTCGGAGTCGTGCTCAAGTTTACTATAACATGCCATGTTATGCTATATTGGCTATGCTACACTCTGTTCTACTATGTGTCAACATATTGTAACGTGGGGGCCTGAACAGCAAGAAGAGGGTTTTAGGAGGGAGCAACTGTAGGAAACTATTTCTACTTGTTAAGGCCCCAAAATACACCACTGACAGACGAAGAGCCTTGGCACACGATCGCGAATTCCAGGCCATCCGGTGGCTGGTAATCTAGCAGCTCCTCCGCAGGACTGTCTGGTGGGCTTAGGGGCGGGCTGCCGCCATTCTCAAAATGTCCAGTGAAACTTGTGGCAGGAGTTGCGTTTCTCCAGAACCGATTAATCGGATATCCTTCTCGGGGTCTAGCTCGAAGCGTGTCCCGTCAACTGCTCAGTTTGGGTGAGTTGTCCGCAACCCGAAAAAAGGTTACTTACGGAGATCTAAGAAAACCCAGCGAGGCACCTCCTCGATGTTCCAACTGGCTTGTCCATCGAACCTAACCTTGCGGCGGGAAAGAAATGCGGAGGAATGATACTTCCCCAGTGTCCTCGCCATCCTAGGAGATGACAGCTGAAACCGTCAAAACTTGAAACAGTGCTGACTTTTTGAGCTCAACATCCATGCAAAGGCCTAGTAATAACGTTCTTGGGGATCCTTAAGAATGATAGCAGTTGCAGTCTCATTCGGAGGTCAGCTCACGAAGCTTTTCAGCAAGGAGCCGTGCCGGTGCGGAAGAGCTCAACGGCTGTAGATCCAGAGTCTTCTCCGCACCTGACGCATGATTTTGGGTTGCCATTTGGACTTGGATGATGTGAAGCTACCTCGTGCTGTGCTTCATGTGAAGCTCATCCAGTCATGTCCCTGCCAGCAAGATTGTGTTTTGTTGTCACCCGTGCGCAGGCAAACATGGATAGACAGAGAAATTGATGAAAGGATGGGTGGCAAACAGATAAGTAGATGAATAGAAGAGCAGGAAGCAAACGGATACCTAGACTGGATAGGTCAACAAATGGCTGGGCAAATCAATAGTTACGCTCATGTACATGTGGAATAACAAATCAGACTAGACAACAACTATGGAGCGAAACGCACGACTTGCACACACGCACACAGTCTAGGCACACATGCATCCACCTGCGTACATACATACATGCTTACGTACGTACTCACATACTTACTTAAGCACTCACTTACTTTCTCGCTCACTCTACTTACTTCCTCGCTTACATACACACATACATACACACATGCATACCTCTCTAAGTACGTACGCAGGTACATACATACACATCATGCATAGATGCATACATACTTATCATTCGTTTGCTTTTTGAAATTACAGACTGCACATGTGCCACATACATGGCGTACATGTGTGATCATGCGTAGCCCCACATGACATGCAGTACAAGACTTAAACAGATGTATGCCTACATACGCACGTACGTACATGCAGGCACACAGACAAACACATGCACACAGACATACAAGTTTACATACATGGATACGTGCGCGCACACACACATGTACACATGGAGTCACTGATATATACATGTATGCATGTACGTGTATATTGTGTGTGTATTGTGACCAGCCCGGGCATCTCAACCGGACCATGCGCAAAAGTCGCGGAGTGGAAAATGCACATGCTCTCAGAGCAACTTTGCACTTTTAATTTAACAGTTCAAGCCAAGGCACAAGGAGCAGGTGCAGTAGGCACCCTCGAAGCCCATCTCGGGTCGACCCGGACCTTGCCGCACCACGGAAGCGCTAAGAGTCTGATGCCTTTTCCGGGAAGTCGCCAGCGCAAGATCACTATCCGGAATCCTACCCTTGTTGCAGATCCGACCGGGAAACTTTCATGTCATTTATGCTTCAATTCTCCTGATCGTCTCTTGCAGCTGAGCCACTGGATGCACTGAAGATGCCCACCCGCAAGCGCCAAGTCTGAGGACGCCGGTTAGGGATTTGGAGGTTCGGGTAACGACTCGAAACTCAGCAGCAGCTGCAGCCGCACCGAGCCCGCCGAGTTTCTCTCTATGTGGGATCCTTGTAACTGAAGGCAGAGGAGAGCATGTGGTGTGCCAAAGGGCGGGTTCGTCTGTGTGGGTGTGCTTGCGTATTTTTTTTGTTCTTTTAGGCACGCTCGCTTGCTCCCTCTCTCCCTCTCTCTCTCTCTCCCTCCCCCTGTCCCTGTCCCCGCCTTCGGTGGGGAGTCTACCGGCGCCTGCGTGCTGACGTTGCTGCCCGGATCAACCAAAGAACCTTTCAGGTAAAAGGGAGATGAAGGCCTTGGAGCTACCCGCGGAGAGCAGGAGCCGAGGAAAAGGGCCTCCCGGCGGCATCTGCGAGTTCATGCCCATGGTCGTCGTCGAACCTGCTTGCGGAGAGATGTGCGAAGCTTCGGCCCACGGTGTGGGAGTCCAGGTCTGGTGCTCTTCTTGGGAGAATCACGAAGAGCTTAGCATGAGTAGAGGATTGAAAATGGAAATGGCGACTCTTGCTTGGAACACTAGGAAAATCGCGGCTTGCTACGTGCGCAAGCAATTTTATGGACACATCGTCAGAACCGAAAACGCAACATGATTCACATCTGCATCGATGCGAGGCAGTCCGCTGTGCTGCTTGATGCTTGTAGCCTGAAGATTGCTAGACTAGACTACTTTCTGAAGCTCACCCTTTCTAACCATGATCTGGCCGATAAGGGTGGTGTAGACGGGATAAAACTAATTGACGATTCAAAACTACACTCTTGATAATCTTAATAATAAAATCTGAGCGATCTTCGATGCAGTTTGCTTGTGAAGTTCCGGAGGGATAGTTGAAGTCTGTCGGCCTTTTATCCGTTGCGATGCCATTGAGCGGGCAGGGGCTGCGCTGTGCGTGGACGATGTTCCCCAGCCTCGAACAAGCGATGTGAGCTCGGGCTCGACAATGCTATCACGTTTAGGGCTTCCTGAAGTTTATCGCACACACTTGGGCGAAGCCAGGGATCGTGTGGGAAGGATCCCAGAGCTGGGCTCCTTCATCAAACAGCGTCCGGATGGGTGACCCTCCCCGAAACGTACACGGAGAGTGTCGCTTTCCACCACAATACTCAACTGATCCCCGGCCCGAGTGCAGCACAGCCCAGATGTGCAAACAACCTATGGGGAGCTTCGAAGAGACAGGAGGCTTGTGCATCCACTGCGACAAAAGAGTCCCAGAACTACGGCGTTCTTCTGTTTCTCTAAGAACCGATGGGCTTCTGGAGCCCTCTGCCGTCTCCTTTAGGGTTTCAATGCCTGGATGAGAATTTGGGGAGTCAGGGAAGCCTCGACTCGTACCCCCTTCAAGCCCTGCTTCTGCCCAGTGCCGATGCCTTGCAGCCCAAGCCCCGCCCAAAAGCTCGGCGAGGTATTCTCCCCTGCCAGAGTGCGTTCTGCTTGCTTTGGACTCTTTAGACTTTGTGTACCGAGTTTTGTTGCCAATAGATTCAATGCAGGCATTGCCAAACCACTGCCAGTCACTACCACCAACAAACACAGGAACAACAAGCAAGTAAACACAGCCAGCGAATTCAGAGCAACAGCACAACGGGCGGTTTCCAGGGATTGTGCCGAATAGCCGCCAAGCATGCTGCGGCAACGGCTGCAGAATACAGATTGCATGGCTACAGTGGGACTGGACTCCTGCACAGCGGCACCTGACACGGAGCAAAACGAGGCTACAACGCCTGCAAGCCTTCGGGTGTTGAACATGCTCGCAATAGCCACAGCGTGTTCCTTTCTGCTACATCCCCATGAAAGCTGGGATTAAAGCCGGATTGAAAGGCTCCTTTAGCAGAACCGGTTGAAACCCCCACATGGCCTTCTGCTCGGGTATTGATCTGTCCATACTCCAAAGCAACCTTGGAGCTGCCAGTCATCTGGGGGAGCTTTTTACAAGGCTTTCCAAGACTTGCAAGACATGTCTAGGATTTCTTCTGGGCCTCTTCTGGGTCTCGGAATTCCGGGTACCGTGCTTCTGAGGACACCGGTCCTGCGATGCTAGATCCTAGATTGGCGTCATGGGGTATCGTAGTTCATACTGATTCGATAAGCTCCGTTAATCGAGGCTTACTATGTCCATAGCAGGGATCAGGTCCATCGGCTTTGGGGTATGCATAGCAACCGTTGAGGTTTCTCCTTTACGAGACTTTCTGTAAAGCCTTGGTCCCACTGCTTTGGTGCAAAGGGCCTGAACTGTTTTGGAGGGATTTGGTGCAAGATAAGCATTTCACTTGCGAAGGAAAGGATCCCTACAAAGGCAAACATTCTGTGTTAGCAACTGCTACCGTAGTTGCATCGGTCAAAGTTGCTTGTAGACCGCCTTACGTCTTGTCGGCGAGCACTTCCCAGTTCCTGCTGAACCTCACCTGCACTCGGACGGCCCCTAAACCACCAGGAACACCACGTTGCAACAAGCCCTATTCGGAGCTCCATCTGTACTTTCGTGGTATTCCCAAATTCAGGGGAAGTGTCACCGGTTTCTCTTCAAGTGCCGGGAGGCGTTGAGGAATTCGCCGAAGGAGACGGTCCCGTCCTGATCAGGGGCCAATGTCAATGATCCCCGCTAAGCTTCCCTGTGCCGAATCATCAGGTCTTGTGCAAGGGCGGCTGAAGCTCCACGTCATGACCGGATGGGCAATCCTTGGAGGACTAATTACAAAGACCAAACGACCGTCTTCATGAGGACTGGTTGTTTTCGAAGGCATGAATGCTCCCGAAACCTCAAAGCCGAAAGCGGACAAACTGAAACCGTAAATACTGAACGCCTCGTCCTAGTCCTGAACCCTTAAAGGGAGAAGGGCCTTACTTTCGAACCTCGAAAGCCCTGACCCATTACAAACTGTTCCCAATATCCCTTTATTAAGGAATGCACCTTAAATTATAGTAGGATCCCTATGATTTCAGGAAGATTCCCTTTTATTGATTAAGGAATTTTGGAGTCTCTGAGTACCATCCCTTATCCATTCATTAACATGGTCCGCTATAAAACAAGTATAACACACCCCAAAAAATGAAAAAATCTATAACTATTCAGGCCCCGATATTACCCCCAGAGCCTGGTTGGTATCCATCCAGGACAGGAGCCTCACTCGGCTGCTCGCGGAGTCACCGCACGGGGGAAAAAAGGCAATTCAAAGGACCGTCTCAGCCTTCCCAAGCAGCAGCATCTAGAATCTACTGATTCAGCACAGGGGCCAGAATAGTGCGAGTAGGATCTTGATATCAGAACTACATTACAGAAGCCCGAAAGACAAGATACCTACCCTTTCAGATGTGTGAAATACCAGTGTCGTTGTAGTTAAGTATTGTCAGCAGTCAGCATCACAAAGCCGCTAATACACCGGGCCGCCACAGCTACTCGCAAAATCGACGTGGCCCTCTCGTTAGAACAACAACCCTTGCGACTGCTCGGGCAGCTAGCTCTCCCAACTTGCACCCCCTAGACGGACCCTCAACAAGTATGCAACTCTGACGTTCAACGACGACCCTAGACTCACATGAAACCCTGATGCCCTTAACCCTAAACCCTCACTCCGTAGGACTGTAGGAGCCTAGATTAAATACAAATACTACCCCAAAGCCATATTCTAAATATTAAGGCTCATATATCCACCGCCGCCCTACCGGTACAGATTTCGTCCTCCTCTGCGACGCCAACTCCCGTGTTGGGTCCGTCGCTACGGAGTACATCGGCTCACACCAGGCCGAGACGGAGAACGATGCAGGCCTTTTATTTCACGACTTTGCTGCACGCGTTGAGGCCTTAGTGCCCTCCACACACGAGCTGTACCACCACGGCCAGGGTGACACCTGGTGTTCCCCTCGGGGCCAATGGTCTCGTCTGGATTTCATCTTGGTTCCCCTAGCCTGGCACAGCTTCGAGCTCACCACACAGGTCCTCTATGACGTGGAAGTGTTGCAGTTGAGGGACGATCACGCTCCTCTTCTCTTGTCTGCTTCTTTCTCCACCAGGGCGCCTGCGACCGCCTATTCTGCAGATAAAAGGAGGGCAGTACGGCCCGACATTCCGACCACTGCGGATCAGAGACGGCAAACCAGAGCGAGCTTGGCACAGATTCCAACATTTCCATGCACAATGGACTCCAACGCACACTTTGACGCTCTGACCCAACAGTGGCGCCAAGAAGCCATAGTCCCACAAAGGGTCGCGGCCCTTCCGAGACAGACCTTTATCACTCAAGGTACTATGGAGGTCATCCGACTGCGCACAGCTCTCCGTGCTTGTCTTGCTCAGGAAGCCAAGGAAAGGCGCCCTCGTGCTATTACCACTATCAATCAGTGGTTCTGGCAGCTGGATGTAAGCGAGGCCCATGCCCTCCAGGCTTTGTACCAGTCTACAACCACAGTACGCAGACGCGTCCTTGGCGACAGATTGGCGCATCTGGACGGCCTTGCACACCAAGCCTCTCTGCACGACCTTCGGGATTCCGCAGCACTTTACAAGTCCCTTCACCTAGCCTTTCCTGCGACTCGCCCCTCCAGACGCAGTTCCCTCAAGCCTTTGCCTACTTTGCGCCTGGCCACAAGCCAGAACGCTACCACGCACCAGGAGCGATGTGAAGGCTGGCGCAGTTACTTTGCTCAACAGGAAGCAGGGTCGCTAGTTACGCCGACAGAGTATTGCGACCTTTTCTCCTCGACTGCCCCTTCGACCCGTTGGGAGTTCGACATCAACGCAGTCCCGACTCTTAGTCAGGTCGAACAGGTCATCCACTCATTGCACCGCCGCAAGGCAGCTGCAGAGGACTCTGTCACGGCAGAGCTGCTACGGGCGGATGCGCCAATTACCGCGCGTCAGCTCCTGCCATTGCTTGCAAAGTCTTCTATTCAAGCCCTGGAACCGGTCTCCTTTAGGGGTGGCAGCCTCTTTCTCCTCGCCAAACGTACCGACAGTATACTAGGATGCGATGGCTACCGATCTATACTTATCTCTTCAGTCCTCGGTAAAGTCTACCACAGATGTGTTAGACTTTTGGCTAGCTTTGACCACGGCCGTGCACCTTTCCACGGTGGCATCATGCCTGGCCAAGGTATGGAGCTTATTGCCGTTACTGCTGAGAGTTTCTTTCAGGCATGCAATCAAGCCGGGTGCCACGGCGCCATCATCTTCTTCGACTTAAAGGCTGCCTATTATCAGACTCTTCGCGAACTTCTTGTCGACACAGCCCAAGGCCCCGCCGGTCTGGAGACTCTTCTCCAACATCTGCGTCTTTCAGCGCAGGCACTCACGGCTCTGCGTGACAGGCTTACTCAATTGCCTATCCTCGCCAAAGCCGGGGTTTCGCCACACACCCAAGCCTTGGTGCGTGCGCGGCACATACTTTCGTCTTAATAACTGCACCGAGCTTACCCTCACGCGGCGCGGAACAAGACCGGGAGATCCGGCCGCAGACCTTCTCTTTGGGTTTGTTTTAGCCGAATACTTTAGGGTTGCCGTCCATGCACTCCGTGAGCAGGACCTTGATGCGTCCCTTCTTCATACCGACCCTAGGCCAGGTTTTTGCGAGCACCGCGGTCCAGTGGACTTGCAGTGCCCAGCATGGGCAGATGACTTCTTTTGCCCGCAAACGGGCACCAGTTTGCCAGCCCTGGTGCAACGTGTGCGCGATACCGTTACCCTACTCACCTCCTGTGCGTCCACTATGAGCATGGAGGTGAAGTTCGGCACGGACAAAATGCTGTCCTGCTCCCAGCAGAACTGCTAACCCGCCACACCGCCCTACTTGACATAGCCGTGGACGGCTCGCTAGGGCCGCTAGGGATTGCATACACCGATCCGGTGACTGGCAATCACCACTTCCTACCGGCCGTCCACGCCTACAGACACCTAGGAGGCATCCTGACTTCGGACTCCAACCTGACACCAGATTTGCACTTCAGGTTCTCCCAGAGCATGGGCATGATCAAGCCCCTGCGGCGCAAGCTCTTCGGGACTCTACGCTACAACCTTTTACGAGCATTAGCAGTCTCCAAGTATACCCATACTGCTGCAGCGCTTCTGTTGCCTTTCGGAGTCCACAAGAGATTGTGGGAGCGTCACTACCTTTCATTATGGCGAGCGTTAACGGCCCGCACCGCCGTTGATACACAGGCGCATCCATACACAGTGCTCAGGAATGCACAAGCAGCCTCGCCACCCTGGCTCTTGCTCAATCTCGAGCTGCCCGCCTTCAAAAACTGTTCCGACATGGGCCGGTACAGTTACTGGCATTCCTTTGGGACCATTGGAAATCAGCCCCGGGACAGGCCTGGCTACAACAGCTCCATGACGATGTTCAGGCAGTCTCAGTGTACCAGTCCCAAGTTGCAGACCTCTTTGCAGGCTCCGCTTCTGCTGCTACCGGTGTTCTAGAGTCCTTCGCGGAGGACGATTCCTGGTGGCCTCGACAGGTCCGCGCTGCCCAGCAGGCTTTCTTGCGAGACCTCGATTGTTGCCCCAGCCCTCTGTCTCCGCTGGTCAACCGACCAACACCGTCTACCGCTGTACGCACTGTTCTAGTGAGTTTCCGCTGCGCAAACACATACATGCGCATTTAGCCCGGTCCCACCGGGTGTTCAGTCCTGCCAGGCACTATGCTATCTCCACCATGTGCCAATCCTGCCACAAGCTCTTCCCAGACATTGTCTCGTCACAGCTACACCTCAAACGCTTTCCTGACTGCTTACTCCGCTGTGTCTATCTTTATCGGCCTCTTACGGTCGAAGAGATCCACAGCCTCGAAAGCCAGGTTAGCCGGCGTGCTAAAGACGTTCGCCAGGGCAGATGGCAGCATTACCAGGCTAAAGGTCCCTCTCGGCGGGTCCCCTCCATACCGGGCCCTCGGCTTCCTACCAAGGAGGAGCGCTTCCTCCCCTCCAACGATGAGGACGATACCCTTCAGTCGCTGTGTCATCCCTTCACGCCGCTTGCCTCACATGTGGAATGGGTGCGTAGTCACATACAGGCACGTAGCTTTGAAGGTCCGAAGACCTCGACTTTGCCTTTTTGGCATAGGAAGCCCACGCAGATGTTTCACTTTTGAATTCAGCACGGATTTTTGGGACGCGCTTCCCAGTGTCGCCCACAAGCGGCCAGAAGCTCGACGGTCCGCAATCAGAATCAGAATCAGAAGGCCCATATATCATAGCACCCTTACAGTAACCTCCGTAGTAACCCCGGAACCCTATCCTGAGTATCAGGGCCCACTTTTTCTGCCCCAAGTTCCCCTCCCTTTCTCAGCTGAATGGCTGCTCCACATCTTCCGCTTGGCGTAACTGAAACACCTCGGTGGTGATCAGCACATCAACGCAAACTCCAGGAATATGTATATGAATGTACAAATACATATGTGTATGTATATATATATATGTGTGTGTGTAGAGCCCATGCTAATTAGCCATAGGGTCTTGGGACATAAACCACTCGGTTTATGTAGGGCGAGTTTCGATGCAAGAAACAAGTATTGAGAATCTTCAATAAAGACCGGACTAGCAATGGTAAAGAGTAGTCGTACTTTTCAGCATGCTGGCACGTCGCTGAGCTACGATGACAAAGTGCATGGCACATGAAAGCTGGTCCGACGACAGTGAGCTGCGCAATTACATGGTTATCCGACAGGATATCTAATACTCAGCAGCAAGAGGTGAATCTTGAGCTAGGCCAATAGCTCCTATATCTCGCCAGTAGCTAGCCCTGCCGTGGCGCGCCACCGCCGATGAGTCCCCGCAGCTCCTCCAAAGTGAGGCTCCTCAGAGTCTGGAGAGGAACATGGCGCCGTTGGAGGTGAATAGGAAGATGCAAATGAAATGTGGCTCGACCTAATGTTTAGGGACTTGGGGCTCGATAGGGTGCTTGATATTGGGGATTGAATGCTAAAGAAATACTACGGACGAGACTTCAGTGCCTCTCTGCGGTCGAACCATCCATCACGAGGTGTGTTTAGCTGGCCTGTTGATTGATGGCTTGGGCTGGGGTCGTGGGAGTACTTTCCAGTCTTGTGCACCGATGCAGGGCTTCAGGGGGTCAACAACCGCGAACAGGAAAGGTTTGGGTCTGGGGTTGAGGGCAAACGGCTTTGGCTTACTTAGGGCTTTAAACACTCCAACTTCGTGAAAGCGGTCTTGCCCTGCACTTGTGCGCATGTGTCTCCGGGTGTGCATGCGTGCGCATCTGAACTTTTCAAAGAGAAGCTGTTGAAACGACAAGGACACTGTAAGGACTCGAAGCCGCGGCTCGGGATTCTGACATCTGATCCCTTTAGCATCACATTGATTCCAGAGGGTGCCTACCGTCACAGACGGGGAATTCATACTTCCGGAAACTCTCAGTAGCTATAAGATACTGAGATACTATAAACCGAATATGCGTTACTATATACTGTATACATATATATGTATATATGTATAAGATACTATAAGTCACTATATAACATGTATGCAAGACATTATGACTGAGTATTCAGGTAAATTAAGGAACGCTAGGGGGGACGATGACTAAGTCGTCTACGCTGCAGCCAGAGGAGCCCAGAGGAATCGACGTCCAAGGATTGAAACAGTTCCTCGACACAAAACGAAATCAGGGCCAAGGCGTGTTCCTTTTGCAGTCTAAGCTTGGGCTTTCGGATTGTAGGGTTGAAGGTTTGAAAGTCTTGGGCTTCAGGATTTGGGGCTGCCGGGTTTTCGGGTTCAGGGGTTTTAGGGGTGTAGTGCTCTGTATTGCTTACCAGACCCCTTCGGCTTTCCGTGAGTCTTCCTGCAGATTGGCCCGCGCGCGGCGGACGACGTGGTGACGGTTTAAGGTTCCAAGGAGTCTATCCGTGGCTTACGCAACCTGCCTTGTAAGGGCAAATGGACGAAAAGTTTAGGAAGGAACTGCAGCAGGATCGGGTGTTTAGTGCTGCAGGGAGGGCTTAGGGCCTCACAGCTCAAGTCACTTCAGTCAACCCCGAGCATGCATTTTGCTGCGAGCTCTTCAGAAAGAAGCCGGTTTTAAATCGACTCCCATCCCCTCTTTAACCTCCGAAGGACTTACCAATACCGTTGTCTTGATGAGGGAGAGGGGGAGGGGGAGAGGGTGACACGAGGGTCCAGGCAATCGGGTTGTCCTTTCCCCTCCTACTTAGCAAGGACGATGGTCGCATTGCAGGCTATGTTCGGTAACCACGGCTTTGGCTCAGAGGTTTGGGGTTCACAGTCGGCGCATGAGGCAAGCCAAGCTTCGAGAACGTATTGGTAGCCGTACCTGCCCAAACATTGACACAATCGGTTCAACGAGGTATCCGCCGGTGGGTACAACGCCGTTTGCGGCGAGATCACAGGTATGAGCTGACAAGCAAGGGCAGTGCAAGCACAAAGAAATGGTAAAGAAAGGACTGTGGCACATTCTAATCGGTGACGGAGACAGCAACGTAGACCGGAAATCCCACCTTTCTTTGGAAGCAAGCAGATCGTTCATCAAGGAGGCCTGCGCGTCCACACTACGAAGTACGAAGTACTGCGCAAAGTACTGCTTTCAGGTATACTTACCCTAAGCACGGTACCCTTGTGCGACAGGTTTGTTGAGTTCACGCATCTGGATAGGCACAGTCAGTACACTTGCACAGATCTTAAATACCATACTTGAAGTTCAGCCTCTGACGCTGCTGTAAACGGTCCTTCGGGATGAAAGCTGTCCCGTGCTAAGTGGGCCAGTCTGTGACAGCACTGAACCCAATACCCTGAACTGCGGCTCTTAGAGCAAGGAGACCCTGGATCAACTCGGCTGAAGGTGCCAAACTTAGACTGCAGTAACGTCGCACGCTAAGGTAGTTTTGGGTTTGAGGTTCAACCAGGGAACATGGGAGAGGTTGTGGGAAGCTCGACAAGGGGTAGTTGTGATGGGCCGCAGCGCTCTCGCCTCTCACGAACTACTACTACTACTACTACTACTACTACTACTACTACTACTACTACTACTACTACTACTGCCGCTGCTGCTTCCACTCCTACTACGACGACTACTACTACTGCTGCTGCTGCTACTGCGCTGAGATTGCACGGTTGATTTTGTGGTGGCAAACACGGTTTCCTGGTGTTCCAGTGTTGCTGGCTAAAAAAAAGTAGCGACGCATTTTACATGGCTTTGGTTGCATCAAAAATGAACAGCAAGCCTGAAACGAACAGCCTGAGCCAAAAGTGTCTAGATGGCAAACAAGACCAGTAGAAAAGATGGAGCGACGAAAGAAGATGTTTCAGACCCGACCCACTCAGGCTTGAGTCCAGCAGCGTACTGAAATTGAGGTCCGCTCGACTCAGTGCAGAGGCGAGCGATTTTGCTCGGGACCTGTTGGCCGGCAAAAGGCCTAGCAATGACTATTCTGGGATGGTCAGCATACATTCCTGCACCACCTACTTCGTTGATATAGGCAACATGTTGGCAACCGTTGAGGCTTCTACAGTAGCCTCCAGAGGCTTTACAAATCTTTGGCATTTTCCGCTGGTCGGAGTCTGGCTGCTAAGTGGTTCAGTGCGGCCGTAAAACATTTTTCCAGCATGGGCTTGGAGTGTGTGCCAGCGAACACTCCTCAACAGCAGGGCCTTACAGCCTTATCGCATCTGCACACATTGGCGCATCACAGACATAACATGTATATGCAGATGATAGTTATTAGTTATGTATGTGTATGTATGTATGTATGTGTGTATGTACGAAATTATGTTGACATATAGATGGCAACATGAGGTTCCTAACCGTCACAGGCGAGGCAACGAAACGACGGCACATTCAAGGTGTGATTCGGGTATGACCGCGGCCTTAACAAGTAGATTCCTGTTCTGTATACTATAATCAACCATACTCATATTCTTGAACCCAGGAAAAATATTGGCAAGCTTGAAGCGGCTCAGGTTGGGGAGATGTCTCAAATTGAACGCAAGAAGGGACAGCCGCTTAGAGAAGTGGACCCTCATCCCCAATCCCGGAGCTGTGGAGCACTAAAGCCCTGATCCCGAATCGTATACCCTTTCTTGAAGCTGTACTTGCCGACCTCCAAGGAGATTCTAAACACCACTCCCTAAACCCTCATCTATCGTCACATGCTGGGCTACTTGTGCTCAGCTTGTTTGGCTTTGGGACAAAGAGTTTAGGCTCTGGGGATAGAGGCATCTTCCCGCAAAGGTTCCCTGTTCTAGGCGCCTGTCAGATTGAACGGAGCTTTGCCAGCTAATGCATACTCTCCAAACGTCTTTAGAGCTTACGGTCGCTCTGACAGGCCTGCCCCGCCGTTGTAGGGGTATTACTCCTTGCGTTACCTTAACAGATTTAGGCTTAGGTGCATTTTGGGCTCCTAATCTGAGATTCTGGGATAGTTTTATTATGATTCCGTTGTAATGTACCCAAACAAAGATCCTCTTCCAATCATGAAGGTCTCTTTGCCGTTCCATGCTCTGGGGCTCTGGCGCCGTGTGCCAGAAGCAGCTCCATGGCGATCTCGCTCTCAACGGTGCCTTGCCTGCAAGCTGTGACAGCCAAAAACCCTAAACCCTTTTTTTGCATCGGGCCTTTACCACCGCCCGGCAATCCCCACACTCGCTTGACGAAGTGTGGAGACAAGAAGCATCAAGCATCGCGCATCGACAGTGCTCATGACAGCCGACGCACACCCTAAACCCTAAACCCTAACTCTCTCTCTCTCTCTCTCTCTCGCTCTCTCTCTCTCTCTCTCTGGTTCTCGAAGCGTCAGACCTGGGTCTCGCAGGGCTTCTTTGGGTTTCTACCAGAGCTCCTACGATGAGAACATAGGAGCTCTTGACAATATTTAGCATGGCTTTGAACATGAGGCGTTCCATTGGGCCCTGGTCAGGGTGCTATATCAAGCGGTCTGACTAACTGGGATGGGGTTTTGGGGCGCCTTAGTTCATGTATGGGGGTTTGAAGGGTGCGGCATGAGACCGGCATAGGGTGAGGCTTCAGGGATTTTCGGCTCCTCGCTGGCCACTCTCCTCAAAAAACCACTAAGGAAAGTTTGACATCGGCATTAATAAAATTTCAGAAGCCAACGAACATAGACTAGTATATGGTATAGTAGTAAGAAGGACAGCAAACGTAAGTTTTCTCAACATCCCAAGCTTCTGCCAAGGCGCCGCCGTCCTTAGCAGCAGAACGTCCCAAACTACCATCATGCAACAGAAGGCAAAGCACGCTTGAAGCATGTGTCAGCATCGCTTCGAGGCTTACATGGCAACAACAGATATTGAGGTAGAAAAGGCTCACACTATGACGATCCAGGCGAGGCATGTAATTCGAGGCTTGATTTGAGGTGAGACAATCTGGCGGGAGCCTCTGGCCAAAGGACAACAATCCGACCCTTCAAGCTACAACATGAAATACAATGAACTTTCGGCCACACTCCTACTCAGATCTTCGCAGTGACGAATACGCGAATTGAATTGAAGACGTCAGCCACTACTCTGAGAAGATCACAGGGCCGGGTTAAGGTAGACAGGTAAGAAGACTCTTACAGAAATAGGAGATGAGGGCCGGGACGGTCTCAGGTAAATGAGTGATGAATGCTGTTTGACTACAAGGCTGGATTGCTACTGGTAGTTGCTCAGCCAAGTATTGGCAGTCAAAGCAAGTGATCGGAAGCGATCCCCCAGAAACGGATTTTCGTGCTTGGTCGCCAGATGTCATCGTCTGCGCCATCATACCAACGCCGCGGCTAAAGACTTACTTGCTGTTTCGAGAGCATCGATGCAAGTGCCACTTGGCAGCACCAGTCGCATAGCGAGGGGCGAGCAGGGATACTTTGAGGCCAACTCATCGACAAGTGTGCGCACGAGAGTCTTGTTGGCATCCAGAGTCACTTGTGCGAACTCGCGACCATCCATCGTACGTGCCTTGATCGCCAGATGGCCGGTGGAGCCCATTTCCGAATCGTCCACTTCTAGCTGCACGGCGATTGTGTCCTGGTCAGCCTCCGAGTCGACCTCACTGTTCATCCCCTCTTCCAGCATGCCGCACTCCTCGTCGTTTAGGCGGTCGTCCAGCTCGATGCCACAGTCTTTCATGAAGTCTAGGCACTTCTCCTTGGTTACGCCCTTTCCGACGGCCCACTGCTCCATGCACTCCATCGTGTTCCCAAGCTCGTCCCACCACAGGCCCTCTCCTCTGTAGTCGTCGTCGTGGTGCTCGGAACTGATACACCAGTAGACGATGCCTCTCTCGGCGTCCACGGCCGGGCGCCCGGAGAGTCGGAAGTCGTCCTTCGGCAGAACACACTGCTTCCTGCGAAGTTGCGTGAGGCGGCTGAGGGCTTGAAGCTGGTCCGCCTTTCCAAACATGTACTTGACGCGAAGAATCCTGAGGTTTGGGAAAGAGTCAGCCAAGAGTCCGATTGGATCCTCGCCGCCGATGGCTGCATCTGTCTCAAACTCTAGGAGACTACTCCGGCTTGCGCTTAAGGCCTTGACCAGCATCTCGAAGTTCCGGCCATGAAAGAGGCACCCCCGGCAGCGGAAGGATTCGAGCTGCGGCTTGACCACCTGCAAAAAGTTGCAAAGTGATGAAGCTGAGTGGAAGCCGCCTTGCAGCGTCAGCTTCTTGAGGCAGGGAGAGCCAGAACCAGAGGTGCCCTTGAAGCCTGATGTGAGCTTCCCAAAGAAATCAGGGGCCCGGAAGCTCCTTCGAAGCTCGTGCTTGGTGCCAAACACAGGATCTCCGGAGCCAGGGAAGTTGTCAACACGCAGCACCACCAATCGATTCATCAGAGACTCTGATACTGCCCGTAGGATCGCAGCATGGCGCTCCGGCACTTCCGGATATCTGCTTGCGCTCCGGACCCATGCGGGGCCTTTGACTTGAAAACGCTCACAGGTTTTTGCGGCAGCAAGAAGCTGCGCGAAGGCCGCCTCTCTCTCCGCCGCATCGACTTTGGCCTTCTTGGCAGCCGATTCCATGGGCTCGCTCTGGCTCTTCTTCGACGGCTCCAGCCAGTTGCAACGCACCGTCGTTCCTGCTGCCACCATCAGGCCCTGCAGGTCTTTCTGAGCGGTGTTGCTGCCGTCGTCAAAGTCACGGTCATCATCACCATTCTCCTCGTCGCTCGATGCCATGGGTGTTTCGGCGTACCTATGTTCCTGTAGATCAGAGTGTCGACTTTACAGCCTTTTGAAAGTTTACAAAGGAATTCAGGTTCTTGAATTACTAAGGCTAGGTCACAGGATAAAGGAGCGCGCAAACACGCAAACATGCGCGGTACCATGGGTCCGCTATCGCGTGGGCAAGGAAGCCTGCGAAGGTCTATCCTAACAAGCATCGACCCGCATGACGCTAGGCGTACACGCTTTTCGTGGTGATGTCCAGTCAGTGTCTGCGTCAGAGCTGGAGGCTCGAGCCCTTCTTGCAAGTAGAACTTGGGACTTCGGATGACTTCGGCACAAGGGCGATGCTGGGTCTGGGTGCACGGAGGGTTTTGCGAAAAAACTTGTGTCTCTGAACTGTACATGACCAAGTGTGTCAGTCAAGGCACGATCCTGCTGCTGGAACTGCTGTTGCAACTGCCGCAGGATGTGGAGCGTGTTTGCCTGGCCGGAAGTAAGGACCCTGGGCCCTGGAAGTCTCAATGCCCCCCTTCTCGGATCATTATCTTGCCTGCTTTTGCCCATTTTGGGCTGTACTTCCAATGACCATGCCCTCCTTGTCTGAACACTAAGCGCTCACAAAACTCGCCAAGTGTGGAAGACCGAAAGCAAAAAGCGACCAAGCACCCCAAAGAAAACGCCGGAAAGCAACATCCCCAACCTTCCCTCACACCCGTCCTCAAAAGAACTTCCAAGTCCCTATAAGCCCCCGAAGAGTTCTCGGCCTCACTAAGGCGGATGGCGAGCTCTTCCATGACCTCGTGGCCCACTGCGCAACCCAGGAGCCCCTGCCTTGGGCAGCGCTTTCGATTTCGGGCTCTCGGGGCTTCACAGCCTCCCAAAGTTTAGGGTTGCGTACCTCTCAGAGCTTATAGAGGCTTCCTAGGGTTTAGGGTTGCTTATTAGTACCTTGGAGTTAAGGTTCTGGCTGCAGAAGGTTTATGTACGGCTGCTGGAGAAACCAAGAACTAGAATGGTGACAATCCTGCCACACTAGAGCCGCAGAATAATACAGGGCCAAAACTATATGTTTATAACAAGGAACCCGCAAGATAGCTTAGGTAATGATCTAGGTCCCTGTACTAAAGATTTTGCTTTTGCTCCTGCTTATGTCTGTCCAACCATCTAAGCAACCAGGGGCATCATCTGCTAACATTCAGGCACAAGGCTGTGCACTTGAGGACTGCTAGCTGCCAGCAGGAAGCGGTGACTCATAGCGGGACATGTCGCAGCTCAGCTTCTCATATGGGGCTTTCCGAAAATGTGGGACCCTAATATAGTACCCTAAATAGTAGGATCCATATTATAAGGACCCCAAATTAAGGTACCCCTACTCTTCGGTATTTCTCATATCAGGTAGCGACAACTTGTAGAACAACACTGGTTGTACGTCAAGCATGTCTCCATCCTTGGGTGGAAGCATGTACGTGACAAACAAATGGAGACTGTCAGTAGAAATACGAATAGGACGGGCGCCTTCGAACGTCATTGCAGCAAGTAGATGCAGTCAGCAATGATGGGCCGGCCGAACAGCAAAAGACTTCAGCATCAAGGTGTCTATGACCAATAAGGGCATTGGTAGCTTGGATGCGAACAACGATTTGCTGGTGCCAAGTTCAAGACTCAACCATTGCTGAGACTGCCAAAGCGCTCAAGTAGAATTGACCGACCGCCACTTTGACCTGAAGCCAGTAAAATGCCAGTGCAGGAAGGCTGCAACGATGTCGACGGAAGCTCTGCATCTGTCGAGCTTTTGAACCTTGTTAGGGTTTAGGCTCCAGCGTTCCGTGCTCAAAGTCGGGCTTTCCAGTTCAGCTTTCACGGCCGAGATCAGAGGCACACCAGGAAACAGATCACTCATCAGCCGCAGACGCCAACAGTACGCTATAGTTATTGCTCCATGCCGAACTGTGCCGTGCCAAGCAGGAGTCTGGGATTCTTGCGGTTTCGATACTCTCAAGGATTCTGAAGCTCATTGCAGGTTTGAAGTTGCAGCCCTGAAGTCGTTTTTGAGCAGCCGGATCCGAAGACTGTCGGCAGACCCTATAACTATACCCTAAACCGTAGCTAAAATGCATCCGCGGCGCCAGTCATGGTTTAACGCCACCATGGCTACAGGCCTGCCGGACAACACCAGCAAGCACAACCAACCAGGACGATTTGGGAGTTTCCGAAAATATGGTACCCTGATCGTAGGATCCTTATTATAAGGATCCCAAAATCAGGTACCCGTCATTTTCGGAAACTCCCATTTCAATGATGAGCCATGAACTCGTGTAGCGGACAAACCCCTGGATGGGAGTGACACACCTTCCAGGCCGCCCGTGTTGCTACACTCAGGCCACACCAACACAAGCCGGAGAAAGAGCGCTTCAGAAGGACTCCACTACGGTTGATGATATACATCCTGCAATCCTGCATTACCCACAATATGGAAAGCACCATAATTCCCATAGTTTAGGGTCCTTAAGGTCATGCAGGATTTATATCATCAACAGTATCCCTGGTTGCTGACACGGTGGCAGTCGGTCTATACAAGTCTATGATTCAGGTATATAGACTCACGACTTGGTTGGATGAGACGTAGAGCTTTCGCCCCGGTCATCTGCGTTGGCAGGGTCGAGTGCAAGGACTGGCCAAACAAAGCCCTGAACTCCGATTTCCGCAGTCCAGAGCTCGAAAACACAATTAGAATCAGCGGTCTGCTAGGGTTTTTCAGGTTGAGGGGTTCAGGGTTAGTCAATGCTAAGTTTCCGGGCATTAGTGGGAGAACCCATCCGAGAAGAACCCGTATACATCGAACCTACACGGAAGACGGACAAGAGTCACAGAATGAGAAAGATTCGACCTTAAGCCTTAAACCCCTAAACCCCGAAACCCTAAAGGCAAGCATCCTCCAACTGTTGCGGCCCCAGTCCTGGAGCGGCGCTCTCGCAGGGTCATCGTCTCAATGAGGTCCCGCAACAAGGGCATGTTTTGAGGAAACCTGCTCGAGTCAGACGTGGGCTTCGGAAGAAACCTGAACTCACAACCCCCAAGGTTGGAAACTACTATTCGGCTTTGGTTGGGGCTGATGCCTAGCACTTCGACTCGGGCTAGGGCGGTCCCTTGGGTTCTGAGCTGGACATCTGTTCTCAACTGAACACCAAAACTAAAGCAAAGCTGGGCTTATAGGCTGTGAACTTTGAGCCTCTCAAGCCCGAAGAGCCAACACCATCCCCAACCCACGAAGCCTTACCCCGAAGACTCCAGAAGCCCTAAACCCCTGAATCGTAAGCGAATCTTGAAACCTGACGGTTCAAGCCAAAGCAGACCGGGATTAGTATCAGAAACTGCTCAGGCATCAGGACTACAGCGCTGAAGTAGGTCCCAAGCCTTGGTCACGGCGCTAAACGTCTTTTTGCAACTGGAACTCCACTGAAAGCCCAAACCTTCCACGAACCCTGAGGCCCTGAAGCCTGAACCGGGCTCGGAATTCAACTTTGCTTATTATGGTAGCTTCATTTAAACTCCCTAACAAGAACCCAGTAAACAACAAACCACTCGGAGCTCCGAGCCTGTTCCAAGGTAAAGGCCTCAGAACTCGTCTTTCGGGCTCGATCGGTTTAGGGCCTATGGAAGGCGCGTTGTGTGCTCTGTGGCCTTGCTTGCTGATAGTATAATTACCCTTACAGCTGTTTACTCAGTACTAACCATGGCATAACGAACCGCATAGCCCTATTGTTCTATATGTAGACGTAATTGTTTATGGTATGCAAGTATATACCATACATGCATGCACGCACACCTAAGTTTAACTACAACACACATGCACGTGTGTTGTGTGCAATCGAGTTCTGCCTGATATGGTCGTGTGGCGACGGTCGAGGTTTGTTCTTTTTTGGAGCTCCTCTTGTCTCAGCCGACCTAGCACACATTGAGCAACGGGCTCTTTTTTCTGCAGGCGGGCAGACTCAGCACATCATCCCGCAAAGCAGCTTTTTGCTTAGGGTTGGCTTAGGGTCGTTTGCATTACATCGAAGTTGACTGGAACTGATTTCAAGAAGGTGCGTGACTGGACAAGAGCCTGGGACTGTGATTGCAGTCTAGTAACTCCGGCGGGCTGCAGAACGTCTCTGCTTTCCGCATCTCTTTCTGAGCAAAGGGCTGCTCCACAACTGAGGGCGGATCTTTTCGCCAAGCATGTCAAGCTGAAGGCAATATGGCAGATCCTTCCGGTGATTGTTGGTCTTAATGTGGCCTCGGCGGAAAGACGACTCGTACCAGGGAGATTGCATTCATTCCCCTAGTCAGCTACTTTTCTAATCGTAAACCGATGCCAAACAAGTACTCCCAGACTTTCAAGCGAGACACGTACACCCCATGTATTACCCTTCCAGCCCCCTCATGGCAACCACGCAGAATATCTGACTTTGTTGCCCATGCCTGCGCAAAGCCCTTCCACTCTTTCTTTCAACAGGGACTGCAATGAACTAAACTCTCAAACCCTAAACCTGCAAAGCGTCCACATCATGCTGTTGCTCGGCAAGGCTCTGCCTGCTTTGCCTCAGCGCTAGGGTTGCAGCCATAGAGGCAGAACGAGGCATCCGGGCTTTCTGACAAATAACGTCGGCCGCGAGCTTCTGTTGATACTTCTGGGTAGCCGGTACCCATACAAACGACCGTGTCCCTTCCTAATGAAGCTTTATTGTCCCCACGATACTCGTTTGTACCTCACAAAGCAAACCATGACACACAAACGATGAAAGTCAGCCGCTTCACCAGCTCTGTGAGTTCTGGAGGCTGCCTTGTTAGCCGCTTTGGCTGCCGCCGTGTGGCTGCCGACAAAATGAGACAAGAAAGGCGGTGTTAAGCGAAGTGTATCGCTCGGAGATAGCATGTCTGCAGCTCAGTGGGCATGCATATTCTATCAAGTGGTGGGATGTGGCTCTGTGCCAAGGAGAGTGCATCAAGGCTTTGCTTCGTCATTGGAGGTGCATGAAGCTTGGCATATCCGTGTTTCTGCAGCAGGCATCAGGGACTCACCTGAACTCAGGCTTGACTTGACTTGGTACAGCCTGCGACTGAGATAGCTGTCTCTGCCGCCAGCACCAGAACCACTACAACCCGCCACCATGACAGCAGTAGTTGGACACGAGTTCCACGCGCGGTTTTGACACGATGCCACATCGAAAACCTTATGGAAGCTTTCTCTTGAAACAGGGCTACCAGCACAGGTGCAGTTGGTCATATTGGTTATCGAGGCCTTGCAACGTGCCAGGACGACTAAAGCGCGCAAATGCAAGTTGAAGCGTGGAACTATGTGGAATCATCATCCTTGCGTGTACCACTTCGCCGTCATGCCTGGAAAGCAGGTGTACCTCCGGATTTGCCTCAAATCGCGCATGAACCCTCTCGCCTCTCTCTTTCTACAATTGGCTGCGTAAGCACGCACGGAATCGCAGAGGTACCTGCACGCTTCAGTGCCATTGTTGCAGAGAAAGCAGCATTCCCTCTCGACGGGCCGGTCTTCAGTCAACCTAGGATCCCATCAACCTAAACCCCTCACTCTCCATACGAGGCCCTTTGTTGTGTCCAAGTTCTCCTGCAAGTAAGTTGAAGCCCTGTTGGGAAGTGTTGGCCTGGCACTGTAAGATACCCTTCAAGGAGCCCTTTAAAGATCCCTTTTAAGGATCCCTTTTAAAGATCCCTAAACCCTAAACCCTGCACTGCTCATCTGGACATTCGGTCCAGGACTCACGGCTATGTATGCATGTAATGCGCTGTAGTGCCGTGAGGTGTAATGTACTATGCGCATGAGTGTACATTGACATTTTTAATACATATGTACGCATATACAGCTTTACATGTATGTTTGTATGTATGTATACATGCATATAGCATAACATAACATAGTAAACTATGGTATGATATGAATACACAGCCAGTGTTTCATGAGTGCACACATGTTGTTGTCATTTTCCACATATGCGTACATCGATGTAGATGTGAACACATATGCACATATGGATGTATGTGCAACTGTGCAACCGTCTGTACACAGAAACCCGGAAAGCATTAATTCCGAGATTGCCAAGTCCCAGTCGTTGGGTGCAATGCGCAGCCCTTTGGCACTGGGGAAACACCCTCCGAGGCAATCGGTACGTTCGCGATGCCAGGAAACCAAGGCGTGAACCTGATTCAGAAACTCCTCGTTCAAACAGTAGGCAATGGGTGCCATCTTCTGAGCCTTCATATAGCACCAGCGGCGGGGCTTCTTGGTCAAACACTACACTTAAGCAAGCAGGACAGGGTTCTGGCCTGGGTAAGGGGATCGATCATCACCTGAGGCGACGTCGTCGCATGGAAGTGCAGGGTTTTGGCTGGGTGGCTGACATTTCTGGTTGATGTGAGACTTAGCCATACTAAACGTCGTGATGAAAGGCGAGCCAGAGGATGCGTTTGTGGGTGTGGACACGGTAGAGATCAGAGACGTGCGCTTTGCCCGCTGCAAGTCCAACGCTATTGCAAAAGAGAACTTTAGCCACACCCGGTCTCGCGAAAGTACCACGGCCATAGGCTCTGCACCCTTGGGAGGACGTCCCTGCATGCTCGTTATCGCAGATGGCTCGCTGCCATCTGTAGACAAAACCTTGAGTCGCAGATCCGGCAGAGGTTTCTGCCGGAACTCAAATGCCAAGACGATGGCATTCCTCACATCTCCTGTGAATGGCAGAATCACTCGCTGTGCTTCGAGGAGAGTAGCGGCTGCGTAGCATCCCAGCCTGGGGAAGAAGTGGAAGAGGTTCCGAGACTGAAGCAAGACTTGGTACGCACTGATGCCACTGGCACTAGGCCACAAGGGAGCAGCTTCCCATCACAATGAAGGCAACTTCTTGTCATGCTTGTAGGCCGTTGTGGTCTTCCGACAGCTTTCTACCGTAAGTGCGAGTTTGGTGGATACCGGCAGCGACTGGTGTCTTTGCTAGTGCTGCCGCCGATGCCAGTCTCATTTTTGTGCCGGAGGAATGGCGGTAACAGCTGTAACCCGAATACTGCTAAACAGGACGCGTGCTATCACGATGAATGGCAATGTTCACTATCTCTAAACCCACCCGGTTAAACCTCTCAACGAAGATCCAAGTTTCTCTGGGATGGTCCAACAGATAATGAGGTTTTCCTGGCGCAGAGCTGTGCTTGGGCTCGGCCTGCATCTTGTTCCACAAGGTTTCTTGATTACACGGTGCAGCCAGCACAGATTAGGGCGCAGCAGTGACCCCCTGAACTCTAAACCCCGGGAAACCCCTGGACCCGCGCAGTAACAACGAGTTGCCCAGGGTCCTCTCTGGTTGCACCTGCTGCGCACTGCCCGCATTCAGCTTGGAGGGCACCTTTCCCAGCTTTTCTCTGCTGGCTGTAGCTTGTGGCGGGGTCTGTATTTGGAGTTTTGAGAGGTTCCGACCATGCTCGCGAAAGATTGCCAAGAGCAAACAGTGGCTTCGTTGTGAATCTACTAGATGCTCACGGCTCTCCTCTCTGTGGGCAATGGTTTCGGGTTTCGGGGTTTGGCCTTGCAGCTCGGCGGTATGTCTTGCGCTTCCGACTTAAGTCTTTAAAGCAAGCATCCGCTTCAGGCCCCTCAGCTTCGGGATTGTCCAAGGAACTTGAGCTTTTTCGGTGCAACGCGGGGTAAGCTGGGCCAAGGCACCCAGAGCAAAGCGCGGAAGCCACTGGCCTCAGCGGGCTTCGGCTCAAAGATCGAATTCAGCCTAAGCCCTTGAGAAACCCTTCGGACCTGAATTCAGAAGGCCGGAAATTTCATGACAAGGTGCGGTGACGGGTCCGGAAGGGGAGTGCATGGGAGTTTGGAAAGATAGTGGGGCTTTGAATAGCTTCGCGATGCTCCGACTTGGTGTTTTGGGTCGCTCTCTGCCACTGTTAGACCTTGCAGCATGTACAGCGCAATTGCGCATGCTGTGTCCGCACACCACACACCCACACCCACACGCGCAGGTCCACACACGCGCGCGCACACACATGTAAATATAAAACGTAAACAAATAATAAAATAAAAAAAAATAAATAAATAGATAAACAAATATATACATATATATATATATATATATATAAATTTAAATATATATATATATATATATACATACATATACATATACATATACATATCTCCATTGTTGTGCACTGTGCGTTCTGCGACCACCCCCTCTTCCCCCCCTCCTCCCCCCAACAGTAGCCCCTGCCATATACAAGCACCTGGACGTTCGTCCTGTTCAACTGTTCTAAATACCTAGTTACCCACAGGTTCTCGAACAGAGACGAAGTTCAGAAAACAGCGGTACCGTGCACCAGAGGGCTGGCATGCGGAAGAGGACACATACCCCATCCCAGCAGGACAACACGTACGGAGGGAGAACCATCGAGTAGGGGGGAACCAACCCGAATAAGCAGGTATATGGTAGCAGTGATAGCACATGGACCATTTTTCGATCTACCGCACAGCACAGGGCACAGGAGAGTGTGGAAAATCCGTTCCGCAGGGGGCAACAACCCGACCCACAAACGAGAGGGGACCGACCCTGACCACAGGTTGGGTGGGAGGGGAATAGGCAGGTAAAAGGCAGCAGTATATAGTAAACCAGCAGTACATAGCAAATGGTATATGACATACATAAGCCCCATACACTTATGTGATCGCGAGCATTCGACGGCGGACATGCCCTTACCAAACCAACGAGAGAAGGACTCAACGAACGAACAAATGAGTTCATCGACATGCACCGATACAAACTCATATGTCCACACATCGGACGTGACATGTACACATGTGCGAGCTACATCCATAGAAAGACGTAGGCACATTACTATGTGAATAACACAACCAGACTTTTATGTCTATCAGAGAGAGCCAAAGAGCGAGAAGGAGATTGCCAAGAGTGAGAGAGAGAGAGAGAGAGAGAGAGAGAGAGAGAGAGAGAGATAGAGAGAGAGAAAGAAAGAGAGACCTGGATGAGAGCAGGTGCGGGCGCAAGCAACGCGTCAGTACACCAGGAATTCCATGCCAGGCCCTGAAAAGATGGCTTGCGTGAGCGGGGCATTGCTGACTTGCTCGTACTCGATGCCTGAGCTGCATCGAACGCTTAATGCTGCACCATGTGACCATGTGCCTTAGATGGCTACTCACTTCGCTCCAGGAACAGGTGCACTCAAACAGAGTGAACAACGGACTTCCACATGTGAAGGTAAAAAGGTCGTCAGCGCCCTTTACAATCCGATTCAGCTTCCCTTTTTCGCCCCATCTCAAGGACAAGAGAATCACTGTTTACGGCGGGAGGCTAAGGGTTTGCGGTTCTGCGACATGAGACACTATCCCTGGCCCCTCGACGAACCGGCTTAATTTTCGGCCAGTCACGCAGCACTGCCCACATGCTCCGTCGGATAATCTCAATCGACGACATCACAGACACAAGGATCACACGAACCACGATGTTACCTCGTCTGGTCTCCAGTGAAGCTTGGGCGGAGTGCAGTGTCTTCAAGGTGTGTAGTGTAGCTTTACAAGGATATGGAGGCGCGCAGAACTGCTTCTACACCGAAAAACGATTGGATATCCGCCACAGAGAAATTCAGGATTCACAACGCCTTGAACAACAACGCCGTAAGGTCTGTGCTCAGTGCTTCGGATTGAAGACTCACAAAGTGGTCCGGACGTAACAGCTCAAAGGACTGGTCTGTGGTGGGGCAGCTGATAGACCACGTTTTCATCATCACCCGCTTGAAGTCATGTGCTGTGCTTCTATTTGGTCATGTGTCACATCATTCAAGAACAGCCCCTGGCATACTGCTTAGCAGGGTCCAATCAAACTTATGTTCTGCGGCCAAAAGAACCCTCAACAGGGCTCTTATGATGTCAGGCTCCAGGCAAAGTCTTGTCTTCGTGCGTGGGGTTTCCCTTGTCCGGGCTCAGGGTCTTTAGTGTTGCCTGATAGGCAGGGCCAGGGCAACTGATTGTTTTGCCTGCAATTATGTATCTGAAGTGCCTTTGTCAGGGTTCAAAGGTCGTAGGCCCATGAAACGAGAACGTTGACTCTCCAAAATTCCTTGAGCCTCAACCCCAGAAGCTAAAGCGGGCTCTGGTCAGCATCAGGGGATCAAGCCACTGAGCTTGCGACTTGGAGCCGCCAGAGCTTCATGGGACCCTTTTAGCACACAAGAAGAACGGATCCAACACACATCAGCAGGAATCCCAACCCAACATAAAGGCTTCGTTGGCCGAAGAGCCTGTGACTACGCTCGTGGGCATCAGTGTGAACACCTCGTGGCGAAGCTTGGCTGTTGCAGGGAGTGCTTTTTTGCCTCCCACCTGGCCAGGACCAGCCAGCATTTCTGGGTTACAGAAAGAAAAGTACGGATATCAGGACGTTATGGATCATCCAACGATGCGGCTTGCAAGGTTTGGCTCAGACATACTCAACAAGCCGGCTGTTGAGTCGCTCTTCTTGGGCCTACAAGGATGTTACAAGTGCCGAGGGGGGACCGAGATTTAGAAGATCTTCCCTCATGCCACCGTAGCCGTAACCTTCTTCCTCTTGCTTCGAGGCCCGAAGAGAAGCAAAGGTTTGTCACCCTGAACCCTGTAGGCACTGTAGGCTGTTGTTCTGAGGCCATTGGGCCGTTTCTCTGGGCCGCAGAGTGGAGCCTCCTAATGCCATAGCCGTACTCACGGATGTGCAATTTGGGGGGGGGGCATGGCAGCTTCCGCATCCCGCGCCAGGCCCCGAACCCATGTAGATCTGGCGAAGATGTCCAACAAGCTGCAAAGCCAGTAGGCCTGTTGAGCACTTTCTACGGAACGTCGAGGGTTGCACCATGCCAGCATCCGCAACCCTGAATGAGTTTTGCCAGAGATGGAAGGCAGGGTCAATCCTGTGTGTGAAAGCTCCCCGGGAAGTTGTTCGCTCTCTTTGTCCATGCTCATGGGAACTCTTTGTTAATGTAATTCTTATACTCATTATTAGTTGTGTATTACTATTGTTATCATGGTAGCTATTAATGTGATCATTAGTATTATTACTATAGCTATTGTAATTATGATTGATATTATTCTTATTCTATTGTTATTCTTATTGCTATTATGATGGGAACCACACCGCTCCCCCTGCCTTGACCGGAAACTGTCGGCCAGTCAAGTCGGACCTGAGCCAAAGCCTCGTGAGTGCGGGAGGATCGATAACGATAGAAGCTTAAAAATATACATGTATATGTATACACACACACACACGACATATTGCAATATTAGATGTGCTCATTATTCGCTACTACGTTGAACCATTTTTACTGGCAGGGTGCTGGGACTCGCGGCAAAAGTGATTCAACGATCACGAGGTTCACAGCAGTTCTGGTTGCTGCTCGATTGGCCTTCGTCTGTTCTCTGAAACTGTCGAATACTCAGCGATCGCTCGCAGCTGAGCAAGGGACTCTTTGTGGCTGAGACCCCAGTCGAGGCCAACCTGAGTGACCCGATGCTTCAGGGACTGGAGCTTCATTGTCCAGAACACCGCCGAGCCCTCAAACAAGCACCGAAAGGCAGGCCTCAAACATCTTTTGCGGGGCTTCTCGAAGACACAACTGACGGTTCGAACGGGGTTTCGCCTCTAGAGGAAGGTCGCTCCTGGTACTTGCTCGGGGAGATTTCTGACCACTGTCCTCTTTACCACCGATTACGTCGAGAACCTTGCACACCCTTCGTAGGAGCGCTCTGGCAGGTTTTGGACGAGCTGTGACCCGTTCGGCTTGCCGCCGTGCCACGTCCCAAATGAATGCGTACAGTGTGGCTGTCGTGGAGACCTGAAGATTCAAAGATGTTTTCGGCAGACAGTTGTATTCTGTATTAGGGCTTGGGGTTGAGGGGCCAACTGGATTCATGAAAGAACAGTTGGCGATAAGGTTGCCCGGGTCGCATCGTTTGTGCTCTCAGGCACTTCGGGCAAGAACTACTTGCGGTCTGGTTTCTCTGGCTTTAGCTCAATGCTGGGACTTTAGGCCTCCACACTGCGTAAGCGCTGAAGTCTCCTCGCCAAAGCTCAGAAGAGACCCCAGAAGCAACAGCATGTCATGTAGTATCACAGCATCATGTATTTTTCGCCATATCCCAACCTTATGGGGGTCGGCTTTCGTGCCCAAGCAGACATGCGAGGATCTCAGGCTTTGCCCAGCAGTGCCGAGTAGCAGCAACCAGCAGCATCGTGCTCTCCGTGCGCGAGACGATGACAACCATAAGGCTGCAAAGGTATTTCCCAAGATTCCTAAGGCGTGGGAGCTTGTGAGGGGCTTTGGACTTTGGAAGTTTGGGAAAACAGATTCCTGAGCCATGCAAGAATCCGCCATGCGCAGTCCGCTTTCTGATCTTCCTAGATCCAGATTAGCCACTCCCGGATGGCCCCTTTGTTTTGAACACGGTGTTTGGCTCAGAAAGCATACAAAAACGGAATCACCCAAAATCCTAAAACCCTACGGCCAACTCTCATCCTCAACCCTTCGACCTGCCAATTTCGTCGAAGCCGCCACAAGTGTCTTTGCTCCTGTGGGCAGCGGAAGTACACACTCTGGGGTGCAGGATAACTTTCCCTTATCGGCTACTGTCGCTCAGCTTCGCTGCCTTCCAACCCGCAAAGGACTGTGCCAGGTTGTTTCATTCTTCGAGTGTCCTCGAATCTGCGTGTCTCTTACGAGAAGCCAATCTATGGGCAATGGGCACCGCTTTCCGCAAAACGGAAAGCACCCAAAAACCTGGCCGGACAAAGACCTTCGCAAACGTGCGGTTCTCTACATTCGTGTGCCTTCACGTCCCGTGTTTGACCACTTCACTACCACTTCTTAAGGGAGCCAAGACAGGATGGAACAAACTAGGGAAGTATCCAACATCGAGATGTTAGCTGCTAGCAGGTACATAATTATAAGGTTCAGAAGCCTACTTCCTGTTTTTAAAGTCTAGCCCCTTTGGACTTTACTAAAATGACGCATCCACCAGGGCTTCCTTGGTATCCACCCATCGCCGGCAGCACTGGAGAGCACGGAACCAGAACGGTAGGGCCGCCAGGAAGGGCACCACCCAGCCTTCGTCAGCTTCTTTGGGAGCCCATAAAAAAGCAGAAGAAGAAGATCTATTCACATTGAGATGTACTATCCTAAAGGCGGGGGGGTAGGTCTGAATAGTGCATGTTCAAGGGCTTCTTGAAATCTAACTTGGTGTTACTAGTGTTCTCTTGGGCGATAAACTTTGAGACTTTAGGGTTCAGGAGATGGCTAGCGCCGCTAGCGTGTGTATTCGTACCAGGATCAGCGGTAGTGTGGGCCGATGCTGCTGTCGAGATTGCTGCTGCTCCCTATCTTTGGCATTCGTACGCAAGTACTTGTGCAACATTTGTGCTCAGAATACCACACCACGAAGCTCCACAAAATGTCCGTGGGAGCATGTAGTTACGTAGTTGTTCGTTGACCCTATTTCATGGACGGATGAGCTCACGAGCCTGTTTCCTCAAACATGTCCAATCCACGGTTCCATAGCCTAGAGAACTTAACATAGGCAAGACGCTCTTTCACATAAGAGTTTAACATGAGATGCTGAAACCTCATACAGAGCTTGCGGAGCGCACTCCGGCAGCCGAACTTTCTCCACAACCACAGGACTGTAACTCGCAAACCCTGCATCCAATCAGCTTGCACAAATCCGAAAGCAGCCTCGAAGCAAACCGTTGCATGTAGCAGCCCCTGCTATGCTGACGGGCAGATGACGACGAGGATGGGCTCAGAATGGCCCAAGCTAGGAGGAGTTGGTTGAGAACCGAAAGGATGACAAACATGCTGCTGTTGAGTTGGTGGGTAGCTTTTCAGATGCAGATTGTTGCATCCTGCAGCTGCTCCTGTACCAGTGGACATGAGGCCTGTGAGGTGGTTATAGTGGTAAGGATGATTATGATTGGGGTGTGGTGATGACGATGATGGTCACTTCGTCGCCTGAAAGAAGCAGGCCGTTGCATGTTGCAGCCCGGCTATGTTAATGGACATACTGCATGCTGATGACCCTCTTCATGAGCAATGCTCTTCAGCACTCACAAATAGGCAACACCACCATTGCTTTGTCTGTATTCTAGGCGTCGATTTGACGAGTCCCCAAAATCATACATACTTGGGGCTCTGCAATAAAGTGAACAACATGGGAAATAACAACAAATCTATATTCAGGGCTCTCTATTATACACTAACGGATATAGAAGAAAATGTCCCAACTGGGAGTTTCCGAAAATTAGGGGTACCTTATTTTGGGGTCCCTATAACAAGGATCCTACTATTTAGGGTACTGTATTAAGGTCCCCGATTTTCGGAAATGTCCCATTTTCGAGGCAGGTAGCGATGTGTTCCGGCACCTTGGATGCGAATGTTTGATTGGACCTGCACATCATGGTAGAGTGATAATAACAATAATAACAGCCATAGTAGTAATGGTAGGACTAGTAAGAATAGTAATTGCAGGTCTAAAAACAGTAATAACAGTCATCGTAATATACATGGTAGAATTAGTAAGAATAGTAGTAGTAATCATACCAGTAATAATAAATAGCATCCCCAATTCCAGGGAAGGTTCACAGCTTTATTGCCGGTCCCTTGCATGATGCGCAGTCTGAGCCTGCACGGTTGCACACATGACTACGCAGGAGTCTGGGAGTAAAGTTGAATCCAGGCTTCTGGTGACCTGTGCCAGGGCTTTGACTTTTATTCAACCATGTGGGTTAATCAGGGTTGAGGTGTCTCAAATGTTTTGGGGTAATTATACAAATTATATGATAGTACCTGCCATCTCCCGAAAACCCTGATACAAGGTTCACGGGGTTGCGGGCACTGCTTCCTGCCGAGCTGCTGCAGCTGTCGCCATTCCTGGGTGGGTGCATAGATGGGTGGTCAAAATTAGGGTCCCTTATTGGGTGCCCTTAAATAATATGTGCCGTACTATAATAAGGACCCAAAAAGGGACCCTAATTTTGTCAATTACCCATGTTTAGCTCAAGGCTGACAGGACGCGTGTGAAGGCTTCCTCTCGGTGCCTCTACCCCAAAGCCCTGAGACTCCAATATCCCTTAATTAAGGAATAGACCTTGAAATGTAGTAGGATGCCTAGTATGATTTAATAAGGTATATTCCTGAATTAGGGGATATTGAAGTCTCTGGGAGCCTACAGCCCAAACACAATGCCCTGATTGCGCCGGGCATCTGAATGAAGCGCTGGACGACCTCTTCCTCCTGGGGGCCGACACGAATGAAAAACTACCGAACATCTCTGTTAAGAGTCTTAAGACGACCTTTATGGTTTGCGCGTGTGTTTGGCTTCTTTCAGTCAGGGGATGCAATACAAAGCAAGCACCATCCCTGCCTGTGGGTGGTGCGAGAGCAAGTAGCACACAGCTGCCGGGACATCCTGCGCCAAGCTCACGACCAGGCTAACCGAAGATGGGCCGTTCAGATCCACCACTGGTTAGCGACAGTGCCTGTTTAGGGTCTCAGTTATGCATCTTTTCTTGGGGGGGGGGTGGGTACGGTTTTTGATGTCGACGTTCGGGATTCCCGCTCCCTGAGCATAGGGACAAAGTGAATAAGCACTCATAACATGGACAGTAAAACTAGCACGTGACTGTCATCTAATGTATGCGCAATCATGACATCAACAGCAGGGAATGCGAACCCCAAACTGCTGAGGTTGCCGGTGATCAGGTTTCGGGAAACGCACGGTGAAGTCAACACAGCTGCTGCCCCAAGGATCGCAAAGCATGCGCATCTACATTCTGTTGCGTGGCATGCAGGAGGCGAATATTGTGCAGAGCCACCTCGATCGGCTTCGCGATGCTGGTCCTTTGCGTGGACGTGCTGATTTCTGACCGGGAGTGCAATTGCTACGAATCACTTGGTTGTCAGTCTTTGAACCTATCTGCATAAGAAAGCCAAGCATGAGGGGCTGAGGGCTTGTGGCGGCTCGCATTCCAGTCGAGTGACAGGACATCGCCGACCATGTTGTCCGCAAAGTCAACAGAATAAACTGGGGCTAAGCACGTTCGTCTGACCTTGGATGGTAGGAGTCGCAACATGCGTCTCGCATGCCATGACATACACCCTCAATGGGATAACCTGCGCCGCCTGGGCCAGGCATCAAGCAGCTGACGCTGGGCAAAAGTTGAAACGAGAGGCATGTGCCGGCAATCGTCCAAACGTTGCTGGGGGATTCCGCTGCAAACGAAGTTTCAGCTTTAAGAGCTAAGCCTTCCAACCTTTGCAAAACACGCGTGCAGAATCCTGCAATCAGACCCACACGAGTGTAGCTCCACAGAAAGACTCTGTTGTCGTCCGAGCTTCCGATTGGAGCACGGAGACCTTGTACCTGCGACATGAAATTGCTACTGTCGGGATTTTGTCGTGTTCTGACGGGTGTACTAGGGGTCGATTTCAGCAGTCCTCGACGTAGATAACCCTCTATGTGAAACAACAAACAGGAAATTAAAACTGATCCCACAGCGAGGCCTAGTGTATTGCTTCCTTCGTAACGGTCCGGGCTTGCATGAATGGAGCATGGTGACGGGTGGTTGCGCGATGAGAAGATGGAAACCGCCATCGCTAACTGATCACAGAACATACGACCCTTTACAACTAGAGCAGGCTATCGTATGCTCGAACAACTGCATCAGAACTTCAAGCGGATATGATTGCTAGGTCTTCAGACCTGCATATGGTTCTACCACACTATGCTTGCTTAGGTCCGACTATTTTGGAGCTTCGTTTACAGGCCGGTATTTTGTAAGAGCAGACCCCTCTTCGACAGCTCCAGAGAAGCCGTGACACCGATTCCGGCAGATAGTGGATGGTGCCAGCGTGCCGATTACAGCGAGCAGCAGCAGAATCAGCGGATAAAACACCTTGGCTCGACCAGAGCGGCAACAATGTTTGGGCCTTCACTAATCGGATCGGGTACCGCACAAGTCAACCCTGTCCTGCAGCGCATTCAAATTGTGAGCCCAGCGGCGAAGTGGAAGGAAGATCGTTTGTTGAAGCCATCGCTAGCCCAGACCGTCGGCAGAACTTTCCACTTGTAGTCCACGACATACATTCCTTGCGCCCATCAAAGTGAAGCTCCGAGCTAAGTTTACGCCCTTCCCCTCCACATCACCTTGGAGAGCAACAGGGTGTGGAAAGACCTAGGGACCTAGCCCACTCTGCAGTCTGTTTCGGTGTGACCGGCATTAAGACTACCGACTGCCAAGGGTCCGAAAATCAAAATCCAAACCGTCGTCAGCGTGGCTGCACGGGCGAAGAAGAATTCCGGAGTCACGCGGCATCGGGGATCCACGTTCAGGATGAAGAGATGGTTGACGTCCCACCTACAAGCAGCACTTTTGTGACTCCCGAAATCCTGCCCTCTTTGGACCTCGGCATAAGCCACTGATGCATCATTGCTTAAAGCCCTGAAGCCCCTCAAACAGGTAGACATCTTATCAAAGAGAACACGCGCTCCGAGCACAGTCAGAGTTAGAGAAGAGTCGCTGGTCGCAAATCTTCGCCACAGCGCCCATGCACCACAGGATCAAGAGGTAGGAAAACACCTTGTTCCACAATACCAACGGATCGGTTCCGGGTTTAGGCGGGCTTAAGCAACGAAACACCCAAATTCGTCCCTTCCCGGCAGCTTGCACCGATCTGCCTGAAAAAGTTCTTCTTTGCTCATGCGAAGAAGCTCTTGACGGGTACCGCAACTGTGAGGTGTGCGGACATGTGGTGTGGTGACCTCCCTGGGCCCAGTCCCTTCCTATCTCAGCTTGGCCGCAACCCGGAAGACTGGGATGGGCGTCAAGAAATATGCCTGGCGGGATGCGGAGCTCACTCGATATGCCTTGAGCCTTAAGGATTCCAATTCCGTTTGCAGGATCACACACTTGGATTTTGTCCATCCCGCCGAGGATGACGTACAAAAGCCGTGATTTGGACTGAACTTTGGGCTGCCATGAAATCGACGAGCGTGCTGACGACCAGCTGCAGTCGGTAGAAGCAATAGCCTATGCATTGAAACCCTCCCGACCTATGTATTAGCAGCTTTCTTATTGCTGGTAAGCCCTTACCACCAATGTCTCCAAGGAGCCATACATACAGAGTCACACACACACGCAGGCCGGAACATGAGCTCGTCATAATCATATAACTAGATAAGCCCGATGAACTCTGAAACTGCAACACCCTCGTAAAAGCGTACTTCCTACATATTCTGAGTTCCATAAACCCGAACCCTATAAGCTTAAACCCTAAACCGCCAAACCCTTTGTTTGCTACTGGACTCAAGTCTAGCCATTCTACGACCCGCATTCATCTTGACCGAGGTCGACATCCTGAACCCTAAACCCTTAAACCCTTAACCCTGATACCCAAGCCGCCTTTCGGAGGTGCAAAACCCTTTTTACACCTGGACTACCCTCCTCGTTGCCCAACAGCCCGGTAACAGCAAGAGACCCCCTAAACCTTTAACCCTGAGAACCCCGGAATATGCTTTCTGAAGCCATATGCTATGTACTACATACTCTGCTATCCCTTACTGTACGATATTATACTATACTATACTTTACCATACCATATGAAAGCATACTATACTAGATTGGCTATATTAGACTATATTACATCATATGATGCTAATATACTATAGTGCATCATATTCAGAACATTGTAGGCCCATGGCCTCGGAGAAAGTCTTCGGGCCTGCAGCTTGGCTTCGGATGGGGATTCTAGGGGGCTCCCCCCACGGGCTTTGGGTGCAGGAATTAGGGGCTTAGGGTTTAGGGGTTTAGCGGATGGCCCTAGAGGGTTTAAGGGTTTCAGCACTCACCCTCGGACTTTTTTCCAGTAGCAGGGCCTGAGGATTTTGGGTGCAGTTGTTTTTGCCTCCTAGTTCGCAAGGACAAGCTCACGAGCGGTTCAAGCTTCACAGGTCACTCCCTCCTCTTTCCTTGAAGCCATGTCGGGTCAGGGAGACCAGTTGGACAAAATGTCCACCTTGCTGGCAGAAGTGGCTGCTCAGCTAGAACAAGTGAAGCTGCAAGGAGCACGGCGTGAAGAGCAGCATCAAGACCTTACTGCACGCATGAGTCAGATGGAAGCACGCATGGATGCCCCACAGTCTTCGGCTGCTGTGCTAATTCCGACTCAGCTGCAGCCACAGTCCTTCACAGTTCCGCTAGCCCAGGGGGTAGACCTCAACGCCCCGGCAACAGTCGGACAGTGTATGGAGTTAGTGCAGATGGCGATGCAGCAGAAGGTCGCCCCAGCTCTCGGAGCAGTATACTCGTCCTTGTCCACCTCACAGGTGAGGACAAACGAGCGAGTGGGTAACCTGGAGCAGCAGGTCCGGGCCCTTCGCATCCGCACCGCATGGGCTGAGAAGGACATGCTCTTTTCACAGATCGAGCAGGCCAAGCGCACCGAAATTTCCCCACCTGGCAGACGGAGGCAGACCGCCGCCTCACAGTGGAAAAAGCCCTTGCGAAAGCTGGGCTGTGGAATATCGACGGCATGTGGGACCTGGCCACAACTCGGCTGGACACGGGCACGCCCGGTAAGCCGGAGCTCTCTGCCACCTCCATCCTCACAGTCCCTTCCCTCACGGTCCGGAAAAGGATCTTGGAGGTATCGGACAGGGTGTACCCTTGGTACTTCCACCAGGAAAAGCCCGGGACAGGGGAAGAATCCAAGGAGCCCGAAGATGCAAAGGACGGCTCCGAAGAAACGGCCGAGAAGACCCCGGCGGAATCCTCACAGGCAGCCGGCTCGAAAGAGCCAGCCCAGACCTATGAGTACAAGGGCGGCGGTCCGGTAAAGCTCTCCCCTGGAGTCACACAGTTTGAACGCAGGCTTGCTTCGCCGCTCCAGGGACTCATGAACGCTTACCGGGCGGCCTTCAGCAAGTTCACCAAAGAGCCACTGGTTCCGAGGTGGAAGACGCTGGCCTTGGTTGACTCCAAGGAGGCTTGGCTGGGCCGCATCGTGTACCGCCGCGGGGGTCCTTCACAGACGACCTCCACCGGTACCCTCACAGACTGGGAGTGCGAGATCCACATCCCAGAGGAGCATGCCACAAAGCTCCTGGAGACCTGGCGAAGCATCTGGTATGACCAATTGCGACAGCAGGTCAACCAGACTACGGTCGAGCAGGAAGCCTTCGACAGCGCAGCTCGCCTCACAGCACACAATTATGCTGAGGCCAAGCGACTTAGCAGGTTCCTGACCAAGGCCATTCCGGAGTACAACGAGGGCGAGGATGAAGGTCTAGACCACTGGATCGCCCGGTTCCGGTATGAGTTCCCGTGGCCGGTGAAGTTTGTCCAAGTCCCCGCCGACGCCGACGAGAGGACCCACTTCACAGGCCTTCGGTCCACCGAGGAACTCATGGAAGAGATGGCAGCCCAGGAGCAGGAGGCAGCCTTCAGAGAGCGGAGGTGTGGCGGCAATGATCGACGTGGCCTCGCAAATGAAGCGCACTCACAGCGATGCAGCCTCAGCGGCCAGTGGCATCAGCACGGCCAGCATCCCGAGTACCGCGATGCTTCCTCCACAGCAGACCAAGGCCAGGCCGAGCTACTACCCGTTCAGCTCACAGGCAGAGCTGGAGAAAGCGGTTGAAGAGGCAAAGATCGCCCACATCAACCACGGTGGGGTCCCAACCGACTACCCACAGGAGGCTTGGGAGTCCTGGTGCATCAATGCGCCGCTCGACTGGCTCACAGTGACGGTTCGGCAAGCGCGCCCTCTCTTCCTTGCAATCTTCCGCAACAGCCGTGCGACTGCATTTTTCACAGGCTGCTGCCTCTTGTACCATAGCAGACCCAGACCGTACCACACAGCTGGGCAAAAACAAGTTGAACCGTTCTGGCACGCCACCTAAAGGCGAGCTGGGTGCGCCGAGCCACTATTGTAACTCTGTCCATCTTTACCTCACAGTTTCGCTTTTCCAGGTTGCTCTGAGAGTTGTTCTAGTGTGCCTTTCGGCGACGAAGTGCCCCACAGACCCCACACCACTCCCCAGACACCCCCCTCCTCACAGACCCGAGCACAGTACCACCGCCACCTCAGGTCACAAACAGCACGGCAGCGGCGAGCACGCCGCCGCATCACCACCAGATCTCGGGCAGCAGGCGGGAATACAGAGCTTCGAGGCATGCTCTATCCACCTCTCCAACCCCTAGCTGTGGTTTGGGCTCCAGAGCTAGGATCAACAACCAACAGCCTTCATACGGCCCCACGCCGACTGCCCCAACCCCGGGCGGCTTACAGCCTGTTTCCACCAGGGCTTCCCTTAAGGGCCGAAGCCCGCAGTTTCGCTCTTGCAGACGTTTCCACCGCCTATTGGCCAAAGCTCCCGATATGAGAGTGAAGAAACACCCCCCGCAGAACCGCTCCACCCCCAACCACCTGAGGCTTCGAACACCGGAGCCCACCACCCCACCAATTGGCCATTTTGGCCCACCGGCCTCCCCGACGGAAGGCTCCTCTACCACGGTCCCCCTCACAGCGGACACCCTCCCCCCCTCCCTCCCCTCTCCGCCCAACCCCACTCCCCCCTCACAGCCTCAGCTGAGCAGCGGCCGCGGCTCTTGGGAAGAGGCCCACGATGTTCAGAACAAGCAACACACCAGAGCGCACTGGTTCAAGACTCACTGCCGCAGCCCTCAAGAACACGGAAGACAGAGGCACTCCACACAGTTGCGCTCCAAAGTGCATCTGAAGGGCGGGTTCTGGAACACCACGGGCCTTCTGGAAGCCGGCAAGCTTCACACCTTGATCAAGATCATGCAGAAACACGGTCTTGACTGGCTGGCCCTCACAGAGACCCACGTGAAACAACAGGACCGCTTCATGATCGATGGATACACTGTCACCCACAGCGCCGATGACAAGTTGGATGCAAAGGGCAACCCGGTACAGACCTTCACGGGGGTGTCCTTGATCACCTCCCCACGGCTCACACCTTGCATCTTGGACATCGTTGCCACCGACGGTCGTTTCCTCTCCTTCAAGATAGACACGGCCGAAGCCCCTCTCACAGTTCAGGTGGTGTACGCTCCTCACAACCAACGTGAGCAGCCAGTCCGTGACTCCTTCTGGCAGTCACTAGGAGACATCCTTCACAGCCACCCCGCCAGCGAACCCCTTCTACTAGTAGGCGACTTCAATGCGCAGCTGCTCGACGAACTTTCGTCCAATCGCGGCAGTGTCGGGCCACACGCCCACTTTGGAGCGAATGTGGCAGATGAGACCTTAGCCTCACAGGCCGGCGAGGATGACTCTCTTTCCAACCACGCGCAGCTGTTCGAGATGTCGGTCAGTCACGACCTGTGCTTCCCTCAGACGTGGATGGACAAAGCCGAGAAACACCGGATGACACACCAGCGTCCGAACGGTGATCTGGTTCAGCTGGACCACGCCATTACCAAGTTCGCCTGGAAGAATATGGTCACTGACGTGCACACCCTCCCGAACGCTGCCCTCAACAGCAACCACTTTCTCACCAGAGTCACGCTCTCCTTACACACAGCTTGCCACAAGAGAGCAACTCCCACCCCCAAGCCGACCAGACGCCCAGACGCTGAGTCCACACTCTCTTTCAACAAACACTTCACGGAAACCCTTCAGCAACAGCCAGCCTTCGAGGAGCCTGCCCCACCCGAGGCCGAAGCGGAGGACGCCTCCCCCCAGCCTTCACAGTTGAATACCGAACAGCAGAGGCTGGACCAGCAATGGCAATCGATCAAGGACTCCATTTTGCAGTCCAAGGAGAAGCACATCCCCACACAGGACAGCAAACCTAAGCACCCTTGGATTAGCCAGCAGACGTGGGAGCTCATAGAACAATGCACAGCCGCTCGCCAGAGCCAGGACTCGGACACTGGACACTGAGCGCGCATTACATAAGACCATCCGCTCACAGGCCCGCAAGGACAAGCAGCAGTGGCTCAAGGACCGCCTTCAGGAGAGCGAAGAGACAATGGACGCTCGGGATAAGTGGCGTTGGATAAAGCGCATCCGCTCGGACTACAGGCCCCGCACAGTCACTTTGCACGACTCCAACGGCAAGCCTACCAGCTACAGCAAGCAGGCCGACACCTTTGCAAAACACCTGTCAGAAGTTCAGTGGGCCCCACCAACCACGGACTACACAGGTCCCACCCACCCACTCACAGACGCAAGTCCAGTCAACATGGAACCCATCACGATGGAGGAGCTCAACGCCACCCTCAAAGGCATGGCCTCTCACAAAGCTCCAGGCCCTGACCAAATTCCAGCAGAGGCTTTAAAGTGGCTCACCCCAGCCAATCGGCAGCCGCTACTTGACCTCTTCAACGACGCACTGCTCACAGGTCTAGTACCGGAAGAATGGTCAACAGCCGTCGTGGCCGAGATTCACAAGCGCGGCACAATGGCGGACCCCAACAATTACCGCCCCATCGCCCTCCTCAGCACCTCCTACAAGCTCTTCGCCAGACTTCTCCAGAAACGCCTGGAGCAGGCGATAGACCACAAGCTGCGACCCACACAGTATGGGTTCAGAGCCACCAGATCGACCTCACAGGCGATTCATGTGGCACGGAGGCTTCTTGAGCGAGCCGAACGCTGCGGCTCAACCCTGTACGTGCAGCTTCTTGACTGGAGCCAGGCATTTGACAAAGTACACCCGCAAGCAGTCACGGTGGCACTCGAACGCCACGGGGTGACGCCGTCGTTTGTCAATCTGATTGGCTCGATCTACAACAACCCCTCCTTCACAGTCAAAGCTGCAGGACAACAGAGCCAGCAGTCCCTTGCAAGCTCGGGCATTCGCCAAGGCTGCCCGCTTTCCCCCTACCTTTTCCTGGTGGTTCACAGCATGATCATGGCGGATGTCGACGAGGAGCTACAGAAGCACGGCCAGATGCTCCCGTGGCTTTTCAGCCAGAACCAACCTTTCTACGACCTTGCTTACGCAGACGACATGGCCGTCTTCACAGGTACTGCTGAAAGGGGCCAGCAGATTCTGCACAAGATTCAAGAAGTTGCTGGCTACAGCAACCTCTCGTTGAACCTTAAAAAGTGCGAATTGCTGCGCTCACAGCTGGCCGTCAATCACATACACTTCCTCACAGGTGAACCAATGAAGGAAGTCACGCAGGCCAAGTATCTCGGAGTGGTGCTCAGCCAGGACTCGTCCAGCAAGGCGGATATCACCGCAAGACTGGGGAAAGCCCGGAAGCACTTCAGCACACTGCACGCCTTCTGGAGACACACAGGCTTGAGTGTAGCGTGGAAGTTGCGCATCTACAACGCGGTCTTCATTCCCATGATCGCCTATGGCATGGAGTCCGCCGCGCTCACCACAGCAGACCTCCACAGGATTGAGGCCTTCCACTCACAGTCACTCCGCAAGATCCAAAGGATCAAAGCCACCTACTACACCAAGGTTCTCACAGACAACCCCCACGCACAGACCATCCGCAACGAAGGCGTCAGAGCCCTTGCCGACCAGCCCCCTCTCACACACCACATCCACAGGGCACAACTAAAGTTGTTTGGTCACGTTTTGAGAGCAACTCCGAGCAACCTGGAGCGAAACTGTGTTTTTACGAAGGCGTTTGTATATAGAGGGGGTACAGTACAGGCAGGCATACGGCCGGGACGTCGTAGACTTCACTGGGCCGAGCAGTGTGCCGAACTAGCATGGCACTGGCTCTCACATACCCAACATGCCATGACCTCCCTATCCCCTAGTTTTCCTTTTGCCTTCCTTTTGCTTCACAGGCTGGCTGTTAACCGTCCGGCTTGGTCTCAGTTAGTGGGGCTGCCAACGTGCAAGAAGCTCCTCAGGTCTAGCGCTTTCTTCTCCTACTCACAGTGAGTACGCTGACTTGTGTCTGCTTTGCATAGGGCCGCCCAAAAAAAAAAGTTCGCAAGGACGAGCCTGCATTGCAGGGTGGTTCCGTCTGGCATTTTTGGTGTTAGTGTCACCCATCTCCAGCAAGTCTTTTTGCACGACCCCTTTCCACTCGCTGAATCCAGCAAGGCTTGCTGGATAGGGGACTGTTAGTGCCTCTGAGCTTCCTAACGTATGTCAGAACTTCGTATGCCACTGCTGATGCTTGCTATGCCCTTTGGTCAGGGGGCGGGGGCGGCCAAGTGCCGTAGGCTTACATTTTTGGGTTGAGGGTTCGGTTCGGGTTGGCTGGGGGGGGAGTCTTTTTGCCTCCTGCATGGCTGAGTACACGAAGCAGGGCAATAGGTAACAACTTTGGGACGAATTCTGCCTGATTGCTTCAGGCCTTGTACCATGCTGTCAGCTTGCAGCATTATGAACTTGTATGTATGCCAATTCGATTGCATGGGGCTTGCAGTTTGGCTGTTCAGCAAAATGCCGTGAATTACCAATTCGAGTGAGCAGATGGCGTTGAATTACTGAAGCTATACATGTTGTTTGCTCTGCACTCCCTCAGTAGCTTCCTGCAATGCAGCCTTGCTTAGCTGTGCTAGCAGAGCCGCATGTCTTTTAAGGACTGCAGTGGTGTTCGAGTTTCCAGTCTTCGGCAGAAGGGCGGAGTGAGATGGAGGGTCTGGCTGCACCACCCCTCGGCTCAGGCAGACGAAACGACGGGGAAAAGAGCGTCGGAAACAATCGTTGTATTCCTGGCACATCTCACCGCTCTCCTCTCACACGTACGTCGACGCCATGGTTCTTGGTGGTGAACTTGCTCCAGAACTGGTGGTCCTGCATTCCCCATGTAACCAGTATCTGCTTCGTTCCACGAAAGACATGCTTGAAGACCCACAGGCGCCGGTTGTCCACTGAGAAACCTCTTCCTTCATGGCGCACCACGGTGATTCGAGGTATTTGCGATAAGTCCTTCACCCCTCCCTTGAGTTCCCGCTTCATCAAATCCAGAGAGCGGCCATCCTGAAACTGGCGCTTGATAGAATCCTGGGAAAAGAAGATCTCTTCGAGGGCAAGGCGGCTTGTTTCAATGTCATCAGTCATGGATACACTGAACACATGAAGGAAGATTTCCTGCCGGAAGTGAACTGTCTGCCTCGCCGGAGGCTGGAAGTTCAGTTGCGTCGATGGGCAAGTCGCTGCATGCTGTGGCTGCTGTGGCTTGCGCGCCGTCAGCTTGGATCCCGTGGTTGCAAGAACTGTGCCATCGCGAAATTCAACTAGAAGGCCATCAGCTACGTTTGGCAGAACAACTTTCATAATTTCCCTGCCGCAGAAGAGGGATAGATTTGTGCCCACGTACCAAATTTCGCTCCCCATGCTCAAACGATCACCGGATACCTTGGGAATGGAAAGCCCAAAGCTGCCTGTCTTGAAACGGCAGCCATCATCCAAATGGAGCCAGGCATAGTTGGATTCGGTGGCAAAGCTCGTGATCACAGCTCTTTGCCCGAAGTAAGCCGTAGGTGGAGAATGCCGCTTCGCCACTTTGGACCCAGTGTAGTAGACTCTTTGGTTCGGGAAATATCCACTGCAGTGCCGTGATTGGTCTACACATAGACTCGTACGACGTGCCACGAATCTCTGTCCGGATTTGTGCTGCAACGCAATCAAGACTTGGCCCTTGGAATCAACTCGGTGCAAAACCTTGAGATGATGTCCGAACAAAGCGGACTCCCTATCTCGGAATAAGCCTGGCCCACAGTAGTAGACCCACTGATTTCTCTCAAAGTTGCCAGGTAGCCTGCAGTGGGAAAACTCCTTTAGAGCCTTAGCCAAGCTGTCTGCATTCCAGCACCTGTCGAAACCTCCTTCTTCTGCTTTCGCTTCATGGCACTTGGGAGCACCAAAGCCGCACATCTGTCACGGCTATCAAGTCCATGCCCTTGCTTCATGTTCAGAGATTGCACCATGCTTGCATCGGTAAATAACCTGCGACCTGGATCCGGTCACAAGCCGAAAGCTGTCAGCGAATCCAGAACAAGTCGGACGCATGATGAGCCCACAATCGACGTGGGGGCATTTAGACTACTACGACCACTAGTATGCAGGGCTACGACATGCTATGACTCGCTTATTCGTTCGCGCTAAACCTGTCCTCAGGCCATAGTCTCCAAGCTCCCACGGTGCGACTGGAAGCAAACATCATTTGAATTAGTTCTGGGTGTTGAGCACATGCCCCCGGTCAATTTGAAAGAGACCTTCCACTTCGAGGGGACATTGAAGATGCAATTGCTTTGAATTTGCGGATTGCTTGGGGATGAGTGCGTTGAGAGACCTGGTGACCAGTGCATTTGATGAAAGCATGTCAGACTAGGCCCTAGGCTTCTCTTCTGAGCGACCCGAGAAAGCTACACATTAAAGCCAAGGCAGGCTGGGATGTCTACGCCTGAGAATCACTGGGCTGCCGGGCTCTTTTCAGGTAACGCCAGCAGCACGCCGATGGCCAAGAACAAGGCCAAGGAGCTTCCGAGGAAAAAGCTTAAAACCAGCTCACCTGAGCACGCCGACAGCGTGAGGGTTAGGGAAAATAGGGAGGAAGCAGCTGTTGTGGCCAGATTTGTTGAAAGCTTACGCGCATCCCCCTTGGCCTTAACAGCAAGAACACGAGAACACCGTCTCTGAAATGTACACCCGGAGCGAATCTCCATCTCCCTGCTTGAAGGACCTTGAACAGTTGCTGTAGTACGAGGATCACGCTGACAGTTTTGTGTTTGAGGTCGTGGTTGAGAAGTCTTGATTGATTGCTCCTCCTTGGTGTGGTTTTCCTGTGCTACTAGGATGACGACAGACAACAGGCCAAGCCACTTCGGTGCGAGATTGGGTTGACCTCAGCTGTAGCTGATCAGAGAACCAACTTGCCAAATTCGATGAGCATACCTGAAAACTTGCAGGGTTTGCTATCGTGACAACTATTCTGAGGAAGAAGGTAGGTTTCCCAATTGAGGGGGTTTTGTTTCCTGTTTAGGGGCATTTGCGGCTACTTGCGCCACGCTTTCGCTTTGAGGCTCTGAGGGTTCCGTGTTCTGGGAGCCAACCCGGTCAGGGGGCTGCTGCTGCTCCTGCTCGTACATTTAGCCGTATGACATCAGTATGTGGGTTCCACCAATGGACGAAGCCGTCAGAAGAACTGCCGGACGTGAATGCGACGGTGCTCCCTCGTCGAGCAGGATCGGTTCACCACCACCACCACCACCACCACTACCACTGCCACTACCACTGCCACTACCACTGCCACTACTACTACTAATACTACTACTACTACTACTACTACTACTACTACTACTACTACTACTACTTCTACTAGTACTACTACTACTAGTACTAGTACTACTACTACTACTACTACTACTACTACTACTACTACTACTACTACTACTACTACTACTACTACTACTACTACTACTACTAGCACGACGCCGACGGCGACGACTTCTGCCTCTACTACTATGTACTCGTCGCCATAACTGCTGCCTGCTTCTGGGTGCGGCTTATCCATTGAAGTCGAATGGGTTCATTTCCCTGCAAAGCACGGGAGCTTTTAGAGGCCAGTTTTCCCTCAGCAGACGGTTTCAGGTCTATTCCTTTGTTACAGCATATGTATGGTTGTAACCGTATCACTCGGGGCTTCAAAATTTCTAGTTGTAGGCGCAAGACGCATTTTAGGAGCAACTTGGGCCGTATCTGGGTTTGGGGCTCCGGTGCACGGACACGGAAGGGCTTAAGGGCCCAGCCAAGGTCATGTCCCGGCCCGTGCGACCCAAGCCATGGATCAGGCACGCAACTTCAGGCGATTCCTTGGTGCAACAAGGATGAACGTCGTGATTAGCTTGTCGATGCTCTTGTGCTGCAGGCTATATGTCATGCGTACGATGGCACGCAATAGAAAAATAACGTCAGTAACCCAGGGCTGTGCACCTGGCAGAAGCGTCGACAAGGCCGTGACAGCAACTGAGCCAGAGAAGGCAGAACAAAGACCAAAACACGGGAGTTTCAGGGAAAGGCTCGCTAAGTGGTCGCCTCCCTCCTCGCATCCTTTAGCGCACTGCTTTCGGTGGCCAGGACAGTTGTAAATGAGCACAACAAAAAGGACAACCACAAACCCGAGTCCCTGAAGAAGTATTCAGGCCTTTGCATGTTACTCCAAATAAGGACAACAACCATAGGCAAGACCCGGCAAGCTATTTTTCAACCCTAAAGACTAAACCTTTATCATTAACAGGAGCACCCGGATTCCAACAATCCCTCACAGGAACATTCTCCTCCCTAATAAAGGAGCACCCGGCGCAACAATCTGCCCGTCCAGAAAGCTGGATTTTTCACCTTAACCCTAAGGCGCTGAACCTCAAATTAGGTTCTGTAGTATAAAGGGTCTGCATACTTAGTAACGATGTAGCTTTTTGAGCCTTTCAGTGGTAACTATACACCCTAGAGACCCCAGAACCTTGACAAAAAGCTTCCCACAAATCATTCCGATGCCCAGAATCTATATATCAAGCCGAACACGCCGTTAAAGGCCCTATATCGACTTCTCCATAGAGCTGGTGCAGAACCTCGTGAGGCTTAGGGGGGCCCCACATAGAACTCTTGAACAGAGAGTCCCTTGAAGCCCTAAACTTCAGTTTTGGTTTGTAGGGAATAGAAGAATGGTAGTAATAGTAGTCATACTTGTACCCCATTCCTCCATTCCCGACTAACCAAAGGTAAAGTAAAGGCGAGGCACTGAGGTTTGAGAACCTCAGCTCAAGCCAAGCGAAGGGACTTCGGGCGACTCTGGGGGGGAGAGGTCTCTGAAGGGGGTTCAAAGAACATTCCTAAAGGGTGGTTGTCAAAATTATGGCCGCCTTTTTGGGTGCCCTAAATAGTAGGTGCCGTATGATAATACGGACCCAAAAAGGGACCCTAATATTGACAACCACCCTAAAACGATCGTCGGAGGCAGAGGATGATACAAAGGGGAACAAGGTCACAGCAGGGTATGACACTGGAAGAGGGTTCAACAAATTCAGTTTGTAGGCTCCTTAGAGCAAGGATGAGACTGTTTCAGATTCTAGCTCAGGGCCCTCCATCTGCAAGGATTACATGACAGTCGGGATCCTGATCTTGCGTTCCAGCGCGGTTTTGTGAATCAGGGGCATTCGAGATCAGGGGGCGCGAAGACCTCTTGGCTTGGGACAAGCTTCGGTTATTGGCCAGTATTTCGCTTCAAGTCTGGTGAAACGAAGGGTTTCCGACCGCAGACATTGAGGTACCATATTGGGGGACTTCGACTTCCACTCAGAAGCAACAGTTTTCGACAGAGCCCCTCCTTCGAGGCAGGTTAAGCAGATGCGATATGTAGACCATAGGCTTGGCAGTGCTCTTGCAGGAGTTCCGCTGTCGACCGGGGGGAGAGCCATTGCTTCATATGGGTGGTTGTCAAAAGTTTTTGGGTACCCTAAATAATAGGTGCCGTATTATGATATGGACCCAAAAAGGGACCCTAATTTTGACAACCACCCATATAACTGCATGTAATGATCTTCAGATTGGAGCTTGAAAAATTAACATAGGCAACCCGCGAAACCCAAGAAGTCTCTCAGGCGCAGGCATTTCATGGACAGCTCCTTCACCTCGTCGTTCAGCACTTGCAGGCGGCTATGCTCGCTAAGATTGGTCTCCTGCCCAGCTTTCAGAAGCTCTCCGTGATTAAGCATCTTTGGGCGATAGGGTCCCTAATTATGGACTTTTGTTCAAAAAGCTCTATGTTCATGGCAGAATTCCCAAAGCATGGTCGGTTTGAGACCTAAACCCTACACCCGAGCGCTCCGATCATTGACAGGCTATGCTGTAGGTTTCCGGTGCGGGGAAGTTGAAGCTTTGGGATATGCTAGAGCTATGGGGTAGAGGGATGAGGGAAGTCTGGCCTTATTTTGAGTGGGGGTTCGGCCCGGAGGTAGCTGTAGGGTTGAGGTTTTAAGTTTTGCACGCACAGAAGTAGACTAATCGTTCTCGGGATTCCCCTGAAGAACACTGCAAGTACTGTGCACGCGAAGCTTCGCACGAATAGCCGTATAACGGGTTCATACTTGGCATTCTGTGACCATTAATATTCGTACAGCTTATCAAGCCTTAATGAAGCTCTTGTCGTTCTGCGGGGGCTCATGTGATGGGCTGCATTCGCCTTGACCAAACGTGGGAAGAGCTGCTCCAAGCCGAATTTCGTCTTCAGAAGCTTGTCATGCTTCCTGAAGCAGGAACAGGCGCTTAGCCATGGGTTCGGGTCATGCACGGGGATGTGGTAGACAACGGGTGTGGAGACTTCAAAACAGACAAGTGCTCAAACCTTTCACCGGTAAGCCTGCAGAGTCCTACGAAGCAGATCTGGCTCGGCTCTCGGCTTAAGGTGGCTCAGATGGAATCGTCGGTGCTTTGACCAATGTGCGTTCCCAGCTCATACTGAGTTACTGATGTCCTTTTTGCGCAATCCAGCAAAAGGTCAATGCCCCAACCGGCGCCAGAGTCGCAACCCAAAACGATTCAAGGCCAGCGTCTTCAGGATTTTGTAGAGGGCCTTGGTTTTTGGAGGTCTGGTGTGCAGCACTTCGTGGCAAGTCTTCGCGGTGCTCGACAAGAAGCGAAGCTAAACATGTCACCACCACAGGATCCGAAACACATGGAGTGCATGCTGGGGCTCGGATAGATGAAAACATGCAGGCGTTGTCAGGTGGGGCGCAGGGGAACTGAGATAGGAAGCATATCGATTCCTGGCAAACTCCCATGAGGTTGTTGTGCGGACGAAAGTGCCGCGTAGTTCAGCTCAGCAAATGCTCGCAGTCGCTGCACGCCGATGGAAACGTTGCCCAGGGCCTGCAGGTTAAGGAATATCCACCGAAGTTGAGAGGAATCCAGGAGGAAGATTTGAGCAACAGTTCCTTGGTTGAGGTCTTTGCCGTGGCTTTTGTTCTTCATCGCTCCCGGAAGGACAAAAAACAGAAGGGAGTAGTAGGATCCCTACCAACAACACCCCTTCCTATGTTCCAGAGACCTCTGATTTTATGAACACCTGCTGTTAGGGACTTAGTCGCCCACCCACCCCCATCAACATCAGCCTGGAGCGCATGGAGCTTCATGTGGCTGGACTCCTTGCAGTCTGGCTGGGTTGGCCGGAAAACCCAGTACTTTCCGATTCAGCGTTGTCTTTAAACCGCTCCCTAGGAATATGTATCAGCATCAAACATATTCTGCGATGTGCTCTTCAATTCGCGGGACAACTATCGCAACCCCGTCCGGCCACGGTGTGTCCCAGATTTGGCAAGGTCTTGGTGGGGAAAAAGGGATGCCAACACACGATGCTAAGCGGGAGAAACCCCCTAAACGAAGTAACCTTTACTGACCCCCCGAATTTTTTAGGATCCATCTTAAGAAGCCCTGGGCCCGCTAACATCCAAGCCTCAAAGCCTGCTTGAACCCAGAACTGAACCGGTGCAGGCTTTAGGGGTTGAGGCTCTGAACGGGGCCTACTGAAGCCATACTGCTTTTGGGGTCTGTTTTCAGAGTTCCGTAGTTTGGGAAACGCGAGAATGCCTGGGGTCAAAGGCCCTATCCCAACGGCCAAAACTCCCAGAACCTCATCAGCTTTTGTCATGCAGGACGTCCTCGTCAGCCGAGGCATATGCATCGATGGCCTGCGGTGAAGTCTAACGCGGAATGTGAGGCTTCGGCTAGCTAGCTACTGGGTTGGCTTTGAAACCACCTCCTCGTAGGCCAGACAGATCAACGGGCCACGGAACCAACCCACAACCCCGCCCATTTCAGCACGAACTGGGGTGCCGGTCAGCGCCCATGCAACTCACCCCCTCTTGGCAAGAGCTCAGGAAAAGCTGTGGATGACAACGGGCTGCCCTAAACCTCAAACCACCACCACAGACACTGAAACCACATTAACATCCTCATACACTTAGCCGAAACTCAAAATCCGGAAGCCCTTGACATGAAATATGGCTGGTTCGAAATGGAATCCCTGGACACCATGAACCGCTTGACTGTTCCTCGACTGTTAGCTACTGATCTCCATAGTTCGATGGTCCCTGGGCCCGAGGATCCCGAGTCAACCCGTGGCCTAAATCCTTTCAAAAAATCAAGAACCCCGTTGAGAGCCCGTGCACTAAGTCCTTCTAGAGCTTTTGGATTTAAGGTTGTGACTGTCCTCAGAGTGGTCGACCACGGCCAATCCACTCTCGCTGATGAGCTTCTGGAGCTCCTTCATGTTTTCATTTTGCTGCTTCTGCGATTCTCGTGATCCTTACGTCTACTGCTGAGAAATGTTGAGGAATGTCACGTTCGCATGTTGACGCAGATTTGTGGTCGTTACTGAGCATGAAGAGACGAACCAGTCGCCATGATACATGCTGCTGTGCTTTTGGTGATTTCCACATCCAGTTGAGATCACACCGGTCTTGATGGTATCACGATGGAGAGCACAAAAACGAGAGGCTGATAGACACATAGACGTGCAAAGGACCCAGCATTCGCCTCGAGCTGCTGGTTGAGGCCATCTATCCCGCGGTCCACGAAAACTCCTGAAAGGGTTTGGAAGAGTCTCCTAGCTTGTCATGCCATGGGAGCGTACTGCCGCGCTGAAGTACGCCGACGATCCTGTATGTTGTGCTCCTGCCCTGCATGTCCATGCCCACAGAACTGTTTAAGAAGTCAGCGGTGTCCAGTCAAGCCCAGGGAAACCTCTGAAATAACAGTCAACACCCAACAAGAAAGCAGTGTCTAAAAGAAAATTATTTCAAACAGAAGATTGCAACACAAACAACCGATGGCCGCCACGAAAAATTGCATCCCAAAAGGGCTATACCCTTCATGACATGTGCTGGCACAGTCATGGGCCCTTCCGAGACTTGGAGAGGAGCGGGAATTCAAGGATCTGCAACTCTGACAGAAGCCAAATTTTGCATGCAGGACTTTGATCTGTTTGTTGCCCCGTTTTTCTCTGAGAGGGGGTGCTGACAAGCTGCGAAATTCAACAACGGAGATAGCAGCAACACAGCAGATCTTCAAGGTTGAAAAAGGTTGAAATCATAGTAACATTGCAATGGACACACCCATTGGCCGCAAGTGCACAAGGGACCTATCTTGCGGGTTGACAAGAACCGCAGTGGCCAAGGGAAACGAGCTGGCCAAATCGTGGACTCAGACAGAGCAGCGTGTCTTCGGGGAATATGGGAGTTTTCGAAAAAAGGGGACCCTAATATAGCACCCTAAATTGTAGGATCCTTATTATATGGACCCCAAAATAATGGTACCCCTATTTTTCGGAAACTCCCATATTATGACTTAGACTCCAAGCCCTGAACTTCTTCATGAAAGCGCGAGGTGTGGGCCACTGTCTCGCCGAGTTTCCAATTCGCTTGGCCTCGTTCTCCACCTCGGCACAAACGGCGAAAAGACGAAGCGAAAGCCAAGGTGGGCTGAAAGTGAGTGGGTAGGGCATCTGATTCTCTGAAGTCGTGCCCTTGGGCCACTGGTCTGTTAAGGAGTGGGTGCTTCAAAACATCTACGATCCGACCAGCAGCCAAGCAAATACTGGTATACGGTCTGCACCTGATAGTACGAAGCCGCAATGGCGAAGCTCTCTGGCCTATACCATGTGCCAGGAGTCAAACCGCTGTGCAGGGTTAAGCTGTGGGCCAAGGCACGTGTTGAAGCCACTCGCGATCCGTGAATTCGTTGACATCCTGTTGTTTACATTTGAGGGTGCTGGCCGATTGGGGTTTAGACTTCTATGGTTAGTGACTGCTTAGTACTTGTACATGGGGCCTTAGGGCCCTGGGGCCTTGGTTTCCGGGCAGAAGCCAGCATGCCAAACTCTGCTCGCCCCACCTGGCTGCCTTTCCGCATGGCCGTCCAGCTTGAGGTTCTCGCCTCAGTCATGTGCCGGCAGCTGCAAGATGTATGTATATATATATATATATATATATATATATACACACACACATGTGTGTGTGGGGGTGTGTGAATGAGCGCGAGAGAGCGAGAGAGAGGAGGAACAACTACATGCTGACGACATGGCCACTACATGTGCATACAAGAAGTCGCTGGCCTAAACCCACACACGGAGACCAATCGAAGACGAGGTGCCAAGCCTTTGCTTGCTGCAGGTTGTTCCTCATCGTTGCCATGGCTGTTGCCATTGGGATGGGGATGCGCCACCTTCTCCAGCTCCTTTCACGGGAGCTGACGAGACACGTTCGGCTACTTTTCTTGAGATCTTCTTGCGAGGGACTCCTCGAACTCTGAAGCTCTCTCTCCACTCAATTTCGGAACCCTCTTCGCTGGAATCCTAAGCGCTAAAAACACTTCATTCCAATCCTCTGTCTGCCGTCCCCGCTCATTCATACGGCATACTGGGCTCGACGAGCGTCCACTACCAAGCAACGTAGCTTCAACGCACACGCAGGCACGCGCACAGACGGGGCGTACTGCTCTGGTTGCAGTTATATTTCCTATTCGGCTCTCTTGGCTTCGGCCTCCACCATGGCAAAGGCCCCTTGCGGGTTGAGACTTCCACACAGCTAAAAAGCCCCTTTGGGTCACATTAGACCGTACCTCACAGAAGGAACACCCGGGCAAAGCCCCTCCCTGGCGATTCGTCCCAGCCATGGCCCAGGCCTGAAACTTCAATCCCAAAGAATCCAAAAGAGGTCTTTGTTGAGTTGCTTATATGATCCCCTGAAAGGGTCTACTATAGGGTTCCATAATAGGTTCCCGAAAAGGAGCCCTCATATCCTCCCCATTTTCGGGTACTTGAGGATTTTATAATAGGGATTCCCTTAAAGGAGCTCCTTCTTGAGTTGCTTGTAAGGCAGGTAGTGTCCTGGCAGGGACGTCTTCGAGGCTTCTTTCGGGAGCTGATCGAGCAAGCGCCGAGTCAATCTTCGGATCTAGGGTTTACGCTCTCACAACTCGGACATGCCAGGCATGTAGGGTTTTAGGGTTTGAGGTTCGAGGCAAAGGAGGGCAAATGGCACTTAGAAATTGAGGGGTGTAGAATTCAAGAACTCAGGGTTTGGATCAGATCTACACTGGTGACTTTGGAAGTAGTTTCGCCAAGCTAGAAGCTTCTTATCCTCTGCTGGCCCTGCGGTGTGAAGCTACTTATTATGAGGATGCCGCTTTGCAGGGCGGTGCAAAGAGCTAGCTTACTTGAATGCTGCTGCGCGGCCCTATTCTGGCCAGGCTCTAATACTACGACTAGAAGTCATAGTACTACAATGGTTCTTACCTCTGGTTACTAGGGAATGGAAGGATGGAAATAATAGTAGTTATAATTGTACCCCATTCCTCCTTTCCCTACTAAGCAAAAGAACGGTTATGGACATTATGTGCTCGTTGCTAGTACACCTTTGCTTGCATCTTTGCCGGCAAGCACGCGGCCTTTCCACTCAGGCAGCTCATACCTGCGGTCTCATGCAAAAGGCTGTTGCATTCTGGGCTTCGGGGAACAGGGCTTATTCTTGCACCTTCTACTCTCAAGCCCCGCAGCCCTAATCCCAAAACCGAGAACACAACATCCTTCACCCCTGCATTCGCTGCATTCTGGTTTGAACGTGGAACGTGAAGAGGGAGTAGGTTCAACAAGGACCTCTTGCAAAGCCCATCTGCGCATTGAACGTCCCCAAAGTAGATGATGCTGGCCACGTCTACGTGGGCATGCACGGGCTGTCAGGGTAAAGTGTATGTTGGGAAGCACTGACATTGCATGCTTCGATTAAATTTCATATGGTGCAACTTGGAGCCTGTTGGTTTCCTCTTTCAACAACGTTTGTGCAGGCTCTGAAAATATTCTTCATCATTGGTCCAACCATGGCAAGGAGAACAAGGCACGCACTAAACGGTTTAGGGCTTAGGGCGGTTTAGGGTTTGCCTTGACCCAAATAACCTACCTTCTAGAACTTCTATAAAGAACTTATCTTAAGGAAGCCCAAAACAGGTAGGTTTCTTAGGGTCCAGGCAGGTTTCGACTCGCACGCTTGCTCAACACAGGCACGGCTTCATGAGGTCTCGTTGCTACCGTTAGAAACGTAGGAACCTGATTAATGATACTATTAGGTTCCTTTTATGAATCCTACTATTTTGGGGTTATAGGGCCAGGGTTTCTTCATCCGGCTCCTACATTACCGTGGTTTTGACACTCACACTCGGACAAAGCCTGGCAAGGTCTATAGCAATAACAACTGGCACAGTGGTTTAGGGTTTAAGGTCAAGTCCTCGAAACCGCAAAGAAGGCAAGAATCCCAGAGCCAGGCGGCTCTTCGATCTGCTTTCCAAACTTCATTGAAGTGCTGCGGCCCACGCGGACGCGCGCCTACCATCATTATGACTATCATATGATATTGTTATTGCCATTCTTATTATTACTATTAATAAAACCATCCTTGCTCTTCTTTTCAAGTCTTCTTCTTACTAATACATTGATCAGCATTAGTTAGTAGTCTTGTTGTGAGCATGATTATTCTGATTGCAATGCTTATCAGTAGTATCTTTCGCGAAGGCTTGCTGTGACATCCAAACCGGGGTTGTGGGTCGATGTGAGCGTTTGGAGGGCTTGTACTTGTATGGGAAGTTCACATCCATACTACTATTACTACTACTACTACTACTACTACTACTACTACTACTACTCCTACTGCTACTGCTACTGCTACTACTACTGCTACTGCTATTGCTACTACTGGAGCCTCACGGAGTACCCGTCTGCAACACAGACTGGCACAGCCAAATCTAGACATCTCGAAAAACGACAGGCAACAGTTAATATCTAGCACTGCATTGCGAATATATGCGAAGAATGGGCAGTACTGCCATACGGCAGCTTATCAAAATTAGGCATAATCACCTGGACCTGGCACCTCCCAGAGCCCTCCAGTCCCCCCAAAACAACTGTAAACGAAGCCAACCCCCAACCCCCTCTTGCAACATGCTTTCCACTTCGCCTGGAGTTGGAACAGGCAGCCCTAGCAGCTTCATTGCGGAGTTCGCATCCGCCGATCAACGGCATCTGAAACTATGTTGACCAGGAAGACATTTCCGAACTTATCATGAATCATCTGATGTAGGCGCTGGACGTCATGTAGGAGAATGTCGTAGACATCGCGACTGACATAAACATCGTACAGCAACCCCCCCCCCCCCTAAACTCCTGACCTTAAACCCAACACCCTCTTCTATCAAACCCTGAACCCTCTAATACCAAAATACCCAAACACACACACACACACACACACACACACACACACACACACACACACACACACACACACACACACACACACACACACACACACACACACACACACACACACACACACACACACACACACACACACACACACACACACACACACACACACACACACACACACACACACACACACACACACACACACACACACACACACACACACACACACACACACACACACACACACACACACAAAATACCTTAATACCCCAATGCCCCAAATACCCTAATAACAAAAATACCCTAACTAGAAGAACCCCAAACCGGGCCCTGAGCTCCTTCGGGTCGCCCTCGTGACGAAAGAGCCGGGAAGCTCACGATTCAGGGGCCAGCGCTGCCATTTCCATGGGCTTCAACGGCTCTTTGGGGCTCGTTTTCAAGTCTTTAGGCTTACTTAAAGCTTTCGGGAGAATCAAAGTACAAGAGATCTCGGAGGTTCAGGGCGGGGCGTAAGACCTTGGGGGTTTTGGGTCTCGAGCTCTGGACGGTTCCTGTCCTATCAAGCCGGCGTTTGGGTTTAGGATGCCTCTTCTTGGCCACGATGCTCTGCCGTGAAGAACTCGTGTAGGTACGACAAAGCCAGATACTTGCTTTAGACGGTAGTGTGGTCTAAGGGTGCCATCGAGTTCGGTTTTCAGTGCTTATTTGCATGCTGGCATTGGCTTCAGGAGGGTCTCCGACCCCTTATCCGGCTTCTGCAGCAGCTGAGCAGGCGGAGATGCAAGATGGGTCCGAGACGTAGCATGCAAGCTTGCAGTGGATCGTAGGGCCACCTTCTGGATTTGGGATTCGTCGCAGGCCCTTACTGAGTCTCGCTCTGCACTGTAACAACCAGCATCAGCACCCCAAGGTACCCACCAGCATACGAGTGAGCCTGTGTACATAAAGCCAACTCTCTGCGTCCGTCTTATCTATGTAGCATATCAACATATATATATATATATATATATATATATTGATTGACCGTGAAGGCATAGTGTCCGCGTGCGCGCGTGTGCGTGTGTGCGTGTGTGTGTGTGGGTGTGTGTGTGTGTGTGTGCTTGCGGGCATGTGAACATGTGTGTATTACAGTAGATGAAGTGGGGTATTGACTTTTGGGAAGGAAACCTAAGCTAAACCTGTCAGTTCACAATCCTAAATCTGAGCCCTAGGAACTCCGAAGCCCTGCAAACGCTATATCCTAACCTCCTGTCAACCGCACGCCCTGAACCCATCTAATGCCCGTAATTTCCAAAAACCTCACACCCTTCATACATGTCAGCAACAAACCACGCAACCCTCAACCGTAAGCCCACACCACATGACTAGCTTCATGTAAAGCAGTCGGAGTCTTATGATGAGGACCCCTACAACTCTGGAACCTTGAAACCCTCGCGAGAGTCCGGCCGGCTTTGTGCCGCCTGGGACAGGTCCTCATGGCTGCCGCAGCCTTGACGCTGTTGGTTTTAGCTTTCATCTTAGAAAGCTTCGGGGTCCAGCATAATTTGGGGTTTCGGGCTGCAGCACAGTCTCGAGCGAGCGGCATTCCGAGCGCGAAAGAAGGACACGAAACTTTCCTATCTCTATCTTGAGCAGCCCGGGTCAGTCCCTAAGCCCTTCCTCTGATGTTTCAGAGCAGGATTTGGCGGCTTATGATTTGCAAAATAATTAAACTCCTGAGGAACAGCACCCCCTTAATGGGGATTGATGGTGAACCTCTTGTTTCAATCCCTGCAAGACAAGGGCCGTAACTAATCAGCTTGGGGCTCCCGAACCCCGAGCCCGATCCACCCGAGTTACGCAACAGACATTACCAAATCTCAACGTTAACCTTCAAAGAAATAAAGGAGTAGTACTCATCAGCCTTTTCGGGATCTTAACAGCTGGAATAAGCCTCTGGGGGTGGAATAAGCCTCTGGGGGTACATTATTCTATGCTTGCATGAGGAACCATACGGGTATCATTGGTATCATGCTCTTCCATGTCCACCCAAATGGTAGATACTTCAGTACATCCCATACAAGTAAGTGCATTGGGCCGAAAGTACATACTATTTGGGTACATGGACCCTCAGGGACTATTCCATCCCCACATATATAAACATCCCTTATGTTGCCCTTACAGTATTATAGAACATTCAATCCACATCTTAACCCTTATCTTAGGTTTATTTATAAATAGCAGGATCCGTATTAGAAGGATCCACAGAATAAGGTACCCCTATAAGGGAGTTTCCGAAAATAGGGGGCCCTAGTATAGGATCCTTATTCATAAGAAGCCCTAAATACGGAACCCCCGAATTTTCGGAAGCTCCGATAAAAAATTATATCAACAGACTGAGCCGGGGAGCCTTCCACCAAGGCTCCTTGGACGGTGCCGTTCTTGCTGGGCACCTCGAGCCGTGGCTCAAGATTCTTTTCTTCAGTTCTTATTGTTAGTATTTGTATTATTGCTACTACTATGGTCGTAATTATCAATGTTTTGTATATAAGTAATATTGTTATTGTTATCTTTATTATTATTATTAGCATTCTCACTGTTGATCCACAAAAGCTCACAGGAAGCTCTGGCCGCTAAGTGGGTGAACAGTGGGTTTAAGGTGCTGTAACGTGCTGCATCTTCCATTTGCCCGAGCCGGGGTTCTTTCGGGTCGCTGCAGTGTCTTTATAGGTCTTGCATTTTAGAAGAATGATTAGAGATGTTGGTAATGCTCGGGATCATGAATTTACTTCAAGTTGCCATGCTGTGGAAAGGATGGTCTTTCATCACTTAGCAAGAGGGACTGGGAAGCGAGCCTTCTTTTCGGATGCTAGACACTGCGATGCAATCCTGCAGCTTTGATGCCTCCGAGCAGTCTCCAGGAAGACGTCCGACCTAAACCCTAACACTGCAAAAAGAAATCCCACGACCTACACCCTTTTCCAAATTGAGGCTTGAGATGCAGCAACTTCACCGCGCAAACCCTGATCATATATGGGTACTCAACTAGTCAGCTGTTCCATTGCCTTCAGCAGCCGTCAACGATGGAAGTACCCGTCCAGGCAACCGTCAGCTAGTCAAAAGTAGGCAGCACCGTAACTTGGCAGCAGCTGTTTTCTCGCACTGGAAATATAGCTACAATGCCTGGGAACGGAAGATCTAATCTCTGGACTTAGGTTTAAATCCGACACCGCACCCTCTTATGTTCATGTTGTAAAAACTCTACAATGCTGCCCTAAACCGCAGGACATCCTAAATGGACCTGGGCCCGATTTGCATCTGAACTTCACCTGCGCCAGGATGTTCAGGTTAGCTTGTTGCCGTTACGCCTTGGGACAAGAGCACGTGCTCTTTCTTCTTTATTGTAATCGTCCTTATCATCATTATTATTACTCTTACCATTCTTACCGTAGCTTCGAGCTTTTCTTTACAGGGTATTCGACTAGTGGCTCGGAGGCCTCTCGCTAACCTGCGCAGAGGTGGCACAACGGGGCCGCTCAAGTGAGCTGCCGAGAAGCCCACAGAGTCACGGCATGGTTCAACGCAGTAAACCAAGGCCCTAAACCCCTAAGCTGTTGCTATAAGGGGGAATAATGTTGGTAGTTATTATCAACCTCTAAACGCCTCTGGTGCAGACCTTTGAGCCACAGGTCGTTCTACTTATTGGAGGAGACTCTGGGAGCGGACAAAACTCAATGGACATCCGGTTGGTAGCCTTTTGCTCTCTCCTTACCTTTGGTTTGTAGGGAATGGAGGAATGGGGTACAATTATAACTACTATTACTACCATTCTTCCATTCCCTACTGACCATAGGTAAGTCTCAGAGGGTGGAGAGCTTGCAAGGATCATCGCGTTTGTGGCGGCGCCAACAAGCCTGGCAGGGGCGGCTGCTACAGAACTTGGTGTTCTAAATCCAACACCTGCGCCAGCACCGTGTCCGAATCCCACTCGCAAAGGATCCATGTAAAGGGATATTGCGCCTTGTGACGGAGTATTGAGCGGGAAGGATCTGAGCCCTGAGTCCTATAACCATAAACCCTTTTGCAGACAGGCTTCCTGAGGTGTTGCCGGGTTTGGCAGTGCGAGTCGAGCAAACAGTGCTGCGCACAGCGTGCGAGAGACACTGGGGCTCATGCCAAAAGCCTCAAAGCCCTAAACTGCTTAACCGGAAAGCCGCTAAAGCCTAAGCCCGAAAAACCTAAACCTTCAAACCCCGAAGCCTTAACACTTAACACCCTCAAGCCCTGAAGCTTCCGAGGCTCTGCGCGGCCTTGCCCACGGACGCGGGCACGCGCCTCCAGCAGGCCTTGGGCTGCTGCCAAGCGGAACCAATGCCTTGACTCTGTCAAGGAAATTTTGGGCTTTAGGGTTTATTTTTCCCTCCTACCTAGCAAGGACGAAGCCCGCATTGCAGGGTGTCTCGGTTGAACAGTTGACTACAGCCACACGTCTGCGGTTCAAACTCTGTGCTTATGGACCAGAAAGCATCACGCTACCCCGTCTCTAAGCACAACGTTGCATCAGAGGTCCCAAGCACGCAGTCACTTTCGGGTTTATGGTGACAAGGCTTTAGGGCTTTGGGCTATAGGGTTTGCTGTACAAGGCTCTAAGAGTTTTCGGGTTTCCTGTCTTAAGGTTTTGGGGGATAGAGAGGGTGTCTGCCACCCCAAGCGCAAGGATATAGGGGTTAGGGCTCTTTCAGGAAATAGAAAGTTTCAACACTCAGAATTGTAACAAGGCCCGCAGGGTTCGGGCGTCCGGGATGGTGAGGGATTCTTGTGCTCGGGTTTGATGGTGTTGGCTTTGAAGATGCTCGGGGGATATAAGGTGGCTGCTTCCGGCAGCGTGACGTTCGATAAGGCCTCAGCGACGCCCATCCAAGTACTCAAAGATCTGATCAACAAGAACCAGCTCACTGTCTAAGCCCTAGCCGCTTGACCATGGGGGCTTTTCTTGTTGACTGTTACGAGCCTTAAGAGACACGCGACCTGGTGTCTCGCGCCACCTCGTGTGCCCATCCGACCACCCGAGTCAAGCATCTAACCTAGCATATGACCATGTCATTTAGTTGTCGAAGTGCAGCAACCAGTCTTCGTGAGTTTGCGAATCCCGAAACTGGTAATTATAGCATTGCTGGTGTACGCCGGTGTGTTCCCCTGATAAATCGTGCAAATAATGCCTTCGCACAAGAAGTACTTGAGGTTCGACTCGGGAGCACTGAGTCTGAGTAGCTGCCTGGCACTTCAGAGTACTCATCCCATGTTTGCGCCTCTCTTTGCTGCTGAACCCGTAACTGTCACGCCGACGCAGGCCACCCGACTTGGACACAATTTGGAGCGAGCTGCTGCGCCTGTGAATCGCTCTGAGGCACCTTGGATCAACACGACTCCTCGACTGGATTCGGATGCTACGAGCATCATGCGTATCCTGCAACCAGAAAGTGAACAGGACATATGTGTGGGTTTCAGAGTGCATTCGGAGTATGCCATTGTGCGGGTTGATTCGGCGGATTCTATGAGTTCAGCCGGGACCAGGAACGCATGGACCATCATTGCTTGCGTCCGCCTATCGTTTACATTTAGACCCAAACATCAGTCTTAGAAACTCTCACAAGAAAGCCCTGGACCCCCTGTTAAAACTGCAGTGAAGCGAAGCCCAAAGCCAAACTCATGCAGACCAGTGGCTCCTTCGCCCAGCTCGTACATGACCTGAAAGCAAGATGCAGGTTTACGAGTCTACGCAGGCTCAACCGTTTAGGGCTTCAGTTCTGAATGTCTGGAATGTTCTGTTCTGGGGTCGCATCTCTGCAATTGCTCACACGCCCACAAGGAAAGAACACCCAAGCTGCAGCAGTATGTTCTGGAATCAGCTCGAAGTTCGAAACCCTACGCCCAAGCCCAAGTCCGGCTTCACAAAATCGCGGCCCAAGAACGCCCAAACTATACTGTGCCATTCCATGCCCCTGCTCTGCGGCTTGGCGAAATCGCTCCGCAGCCTGCGCCACGGATTGTTCAGGAGTCTCTGGTTTCAGGGGTTTGCCTGGATTTTTGCGCTTTTTTTGTAAGGACAGGTGGATTCAGAAGACCATACCGGTCGAGCCACCTGATCTTAACCACTTTGAAATCTGAAAAAGGACAAAGCAAACCATGTCGCAAGCGGCTACATGTGGAAGCAGCCCACAACGGGCTTTGGGGTCTCAATCCTCGGAACCACCCTCGCCCCCTCGTCGCGATATGTTGCTGATGTATGTATGTATCTTTGTACATACGCACACCCAGCAGTTACATTCATGCATGCAGGTATACATGCATATACTACCACAAGCAAGCACCCATCATCGAGTACTACTACGACTACTACGACGACGACTACTACTACTACTACTACTACTACTACTACTACTACTTGCAACACTCCGAGGCTCGGAGCAGTTGCTCGTCGCCGGGCCTGGTCCTCGTTTCGCTGCACGCCATCGCCGCAGAAAAGGCAGGAGCCCATCTTGGAACGTTGTTCAACTCTTGTGCAACTGCACTGGCATACACTGTTAATAACAACAGTAACTCCCTAAAGCCCTCAAGACCCTCAAACAATTCAGCCGCAAGCCCCTACAGTGGACATTGACTGAGCCTGCGCCATCTAACGGGGCGGGACTCCAAGGGACAATCATGACCGGCTTCGGGCTCCCAAGGTTCAGGTATGTTCGGGGTGTAGGATACCGAGGCCCAAAAGGTGACGAGCTTTCTCCACATGGGGGTGGTGCACTTTGAGAGAGCGCCTGTGATGATAATGCCGTCGCACCTCTACAAAAGATTCGTCATGTCATCACCACCGCCACCATCATCGTCATCATCACCCTTATCTCGCCCCGAATTCAGTGACACCTGGACAAGCTACCCCAGCTCCTTCTCCCCGCAGTCGAAGCTCGTACGGCAAGAGAAGGGATTGCTCTGGATTCCGGTTTAGAGGGTGCGGGAGGGTCTCTCTACCGTAACCCCTGGTTGACCATCCAAAGTGTGCCCGAAAGCTGAGACTTGCAGCCGGGAGGCCATGTACTGGGCTTGGGGCAATCCTTGCTTCGCAGCCTTCTCGATGTACTGCATGCCTCTGGGGACGTCGATTTCCGTACCTTAACTCCACAAAGCTGTAGCATCTGCATGAATACAAACGCAAAACCTACTTCTTCTTCCTGGAAGCCTGTGGTGTGAACACCCCATGTGACTTCACAGCCACATAGCACGTCGGCTCCCAGGCACATAGCACGAAGCATCCAGCACGAACGCCCCAACAGATATTGTGCAATATACCTATATGATATGTATACATGTATATATATATATATATATATACGTATATATATATATATATATATATATATATATATATATATATATAGAGATATAATTCGCATATTCAATAGAACTTCTCTGAAGATCTTCTTCCTCGCCCTTGTGGACCATCTTAATGCCTTCCGATTTGCCGGACCCTTGGCGCAAGGCATATCCCAACCTTAGCCGCAGCAAGGTTGAGGAGTTTCGGGTTTAAGAGGTTTAGGGTTCAGGGGGTTTAGGGGTTTCGGCGCTCACACTCGGACAATCCAGGCGAGGCATATGGGTCGGTGTCTGCCAGGTGAAACATCACTAACGAGAGGAGTCATGACTCAAGGGGGTTAGGATTTAGGGGTTTAGGTTTTGCGAGTTGAAGCAGGATTAAGAAGTCTCCTTTAGCGGGTCTCTCCAATACTACCTAGGTAGGTTGTCCAGGGTTTAGGATAGTATTCGCTTTGAGTCCAGGGTTTTTTTGCCACCCGCCCAGCTGAACTAGTCGCACCGCAGGGAACTCGTCAGAACTTACACTGGACAAGGTCCCGGGTTTAGAGCTTCTTGTATCTTACCTTTGGTTAGTAGGGAATGGAAGAATGGTAGTAATAGTAGTTATAATTGTACCCCATTCCTCCATTCCCTACAAACCAAAGGTAAGGTAAAGGACCGGTTCAGCGTTTTGAGGCCTTTGCAGGGCAGAACGGTTTGGTGCTGAGGCGGGTCGAAGGTGTCAGGCTTTCAGGCTTTCGGCGCTGACTCTCCCAGGCGACGTTCTTGGCAATGGTTGAGACTTTAGGGCCGCGGAAAGGAGGAACAAGCAATGTTTGATGCGTTGTGCATTCAGTGCGTGCTGAGGCTCCGATATTGAGCAAAGTCGAGGTCAGCGGCCGCAGCTTTCCTGTTGACACCCCGATACCCATGGTACCAATTGCAGCCAACGAAATCAAACTTACGATCAAACGTTGGCACCCGAGATGTTTAGGGGTTCAGGGGCTGGAACCATCCCCTGAATGCAAACGGCTGTGGAGCGGCTCGAACAACAGCACACCGCGCTCTTGATCTGGGGCGATCTCTGCATCGCAAAGCCTTGGTTTCTGGAAAGGGGTGTATTGAAGGGAGGGTTCCTAGCATTAGCGGTCCTTTGTCAGGCCGATTTCCGTGCGACTTACATGGCCCGCAGGGCTTGAGAGTGCCCAAGGAGAGACTACAGCGCGATCCCAGCATGCAGGAGTTGCTGGCATGCTGCCATAGTGGCTGAAAACGGGCACATTTGCAGGAGTTTCATTACAAGCCCCGAAAGGTTAGAGGCTACGTGCTCAACTACTAAGATGCAACTCTAGTTGTCGGCCGAGTTTCAGTGAGTTCCTGATGTTCCTTGCCTGCGTGACCACATTCATTCAAGAAAAGGTGTGGCAGCCCCGGTTCAAGAGATCCCGCCTGATTAATCATGTCCTCTTCGAGATGCAAGAAAACAAATTACGCAGTAAGTCGATAACCAGGAATCGTCATCTGCCTCTCCTCTTACATATATCTGTAATTGTATGTGCATGCACATACATACATACATACATACATACATGCATCCATGCATATATGTATACATACATACATACATACATACATACATATATATATATATATGTACAGTACCTCGGCCTTCGGCTTGCAACCAGGTGGCATCTCCCCAAGGTTGAACTGTGCTTCAGCATGGCCTTTGTTCCCGGCTTTCTCAAACCATCGCGCAGCCTCCTTCGGAAGAGGATCATAGGACATGGCTTGAGAAACATCCATGTGCATCCACCCACACACATATATATATATATGTTAATATATATATATATACACGCACATGCATGCATACACTCATACATATTCAGTAAGCAGCTTGAGGGAGCCACAAGAGCGAGCGGCACTGGAACTGTCAAAGACCAACGGGGTGTGCCTCCTTCCGGATGTCGCAGCCCAGTCCATTTCGAAGCATAGTTGCAGCACCTGAGATGCCGCTGCAAATAATTGCTCATGGCTCATAGTGTGATAATCTTCGAGTCTTAAGGAAAGAGAGACGGACGGAGAGCTAGATACAAAGACAGGGAGGTAGACAAGCAGATAGTCAGATAGATAGATGGAAAGATACTAACGACCGGGCATCACGAAAGTGATCACTTACAGCCTTGGAATAATCGAAAGAAAGGGGGATCTCGCCTCCCACAAAAATCGAAGTCGACTCACATGTTCTGGTCTTCGTATGAAGGGACTGGAATCTTCAGAACTCAACCGGACCTCTCAAAACACGCCTGTTTTGCAGCACTGGGGCAATTCATGGCCTCCAGGTGGTCTTGTTTCGCCGCAGCCAGAAGCCATTTCAGAGCTTTCCCCATGTCCTGCAAAACGGATCCAAGTCTTTCCTTTACATTGGGGTTCTCGGCCGAGGGTGTTGTTTGACTTCGTTTCCGGGCTTGCATCCACGATCTTAATCTCGGGGCGATGCAGGTGCCTTGGCCACGCCATTGGCGGTGACGTACATCACCTGGTCAGGTCTGCTGCTATCCCACTTCAAAGCGCACGAGCCTCTTTCGGAACCCTTTTGAGCAAAGAACTGCGCCGGCGTGATACCAGTATGCAGGGAGAGCAACGCCCAAAGGTGGTCTTTGGGTGGGAGCCTATCTGAATGACCTAATGGCTCAAACGTTTTTTTCAGAATGCGCAGCTCTGCTTCCATGACCCCCCGGGAGCAGGACTTCTGCGAGGTATCCCCAGGTTCACAAACCCAGGCCCTGAATCCACCACTTTTTGTACTGAAGTGGACTCATCTCCCTCCCCTCCCCAGTACGAGCCCCTAGCCTCCTAGATCCTAGAACCCCAATCCCTAAAACTGCAACCCAGAGAGGTTGCTACGAAAGCAGAATCCCGGGAGAATTCTCCAGCCAGGGGGCGCCCAGCTGGAACTGGGACTCAGCGCTGCCCGCCTTCAGCATTGGGGGCATCGGGGATGCTTCTCGGTTTGAGCTGTTTCACTTAGTCTCTTTTGAGCAGTGTGATGGAAGATTCCGATAAGAAATTACACGTGCTCACCACATCAATACATTTTCTGCGGTCTGGGGTTTAGGGCTTTAGGATGTTGTAGGGAGTTCGGGCTTTGCATGAGGGACGAGCGAGCCTGGGTTTTTGGAAGAAATTGAACGTGTTTATGTTACCTTGCCAGTAAGCTCCCGGTTCCATCGTCATTTGCGAACTTCAACTGATAAGATCCGTTAAAGGTTCATGCTCTCCCTTAGGGTTTCCGAAGCCTAAACCCGCTTGGGCTGGACTCCTGCGCAACAGCGGAAAAATCCATTCCAGCGACCTTCGCTTGCTGCTCCAGTGCTGCTGCGGCGGCGAGGCCCTCGGGCGTCTCCCCACCTCGCAGTGGTTTCCGCGCTCGCGCTCGGAGACTCCAGGCGAGGCACGTGGTCTTGGGTTCAGGGTTTGCAGGGTTGGGGTTTTGGACCTTCTTGCCTCCTGAGGTCCTGCATCGCTCGCCTGGCTTCCAGCTTCGACAAGGATTCGGTTTGTGGTCTTGGGTTCGGGGCTTCTGATCCGACACGACTGACCGTGGCTCATGTGCAAGCTGCAAGCCATAACGCAATAACAAGTCTTTTCGGTCCCGGTTGCCACTGGCACCAAAATTTCTCAAATCACAATAACAACAAGAGGAAAAATCATAAAACTAATCAGAATGGGAGGGCAAAACAAAACTAAGACTCAGAACCACAAGTATAATCCCTCCATGCGCTCAATTTGGGGTTCTCTCGGGACTCTCTAGGCCCAGGTATCGGCTTGAAAGCCCCAAGACCCCAGATGCTCCCCTAAACCCCCAAACCCTAAACCCCTAAACCCTTAATCCCTAAACCCTTAATCCCCAAACCCCCAAACCCCTAACCGTGCCCAGCCACCGAAGTCGAAGGCGGCAGCTTCGGCCTGCGCAGACCTTTCTCGGAAGTCTTCTCTTTTCAGGAGAGGGCAGGGGTGTGAAGAGTGAGGAGTCTTTCGGTGAAGTTGAAGATTGTGTGCCACAGTTCAGGCTTCAGAGCGTAAGGTTTTCAGGGAGAGTGGCGTGCCGCTACCAAGTTGCCGTTCCTGCGCCAACCTTTTCTGTGCCTGTGCCCTTGTCTTACACCGTTTGCTCTGGAACGTGTTGTGCTTGAGACGTCCTTCTGGCATCCTTACATTTGGGACCTAAAGCTTATACTTGCAGTCCATACTGGGCTCCCTATCGTCCGTACATCCCGATTTCTGCCGGATCTGGCAAGCAACCCATAGCGGTTTGGAGCGCAATGACTCCTAGAGGCATGAACACCCCCAAGCGGGGCACTCCGGGTTTCCGTCAGCCCTCCGAAGCTCAGGTGAGCTGCGTCTTTGCATCCTTCTCCTCGCAGGCAACTTGCTTGTGGAGCGCAGGCAATCTGAAAACATGGGGCCAGAACGGAAAAGCCCAAGATCTCGGATCCTCTCCAGCTAAGCATAATGGCATGGTGACGATTTGAGCAAGGCGATTCGGGATGTACAGCATGTTCCTTCTGTCGGCTTCCGGCCCAAGTTCTGGGAGAACGTTGTTTGCCGACGGATTGGGGTTCAGGAGGGTTTCGACTTTCACACTCGTACGATGCAAGGATGGCTGCACGAAAAAGCAAGGTAACACGGAGGATGAAGGCTTTCGACATTACCTGCAGTCCCCCGTCATGAGTGCAACAGTCTAAAAAAGCGGTTGGGCGTGTGAGGTAGGGTTAGAAAATCACGACAGCGCAGAACGACAGACCCAAATACACAATGACCAACAGCACCCTATAAACCGTAAAGCACATGCTTGCTGCACATCAAGTTTATGATGGACACTGGCGTCCTGCGCTGCGTCCGGTCGCGGGCCTGCAGCAGCCATGGCCGAAAATGTGCGATCCTCAGATGTCAACTCACATGCATCTCCTGCGGCATGCCAAGCCTGGACTCCGACAGCTAGCCAGTTTCATGTGATGGATGTAACACCAATACCGCTAGCCTTGCCTCTGATCGCTCTTATGCAGGCACCCCAAACCCTACCGTACCCCCAAAGAATCTACCGCCCTAAAGGACTTACACTCATGATACAGAGAAGTCATTTTCAGGAGCCACAGCCGCCAAGCAAGTTCCAAAGATGACCTTTCACTCCGCACAGCGTTGAGTCGGGGTGCTTGAAGGCCGGCACCAACGATGTGGCCCTTCAGCTCAGCTGCATCCTTATGATGCTTGAGGCTTCCGTGTTATGGTGGGTATTTTAGTGGATCCGACGAGTCCAACCGGGAAATTATGGAATGTGCTTTGGGACATATTCGGGAAGCCCAAGGCCGCAGGGCATAAGCAACGCTGCGGATCATCCAGGCCCCTCTGTGAACCAAATCTGCTTGGTCAGGTCACTGGCAGGGTCTCTCGCACCGCCGGGGGCAGATCCGAAGATCTTGCGAACTGCTCCAGGCTCGCCTGTTAGAAGATATGGCACCTATGGGCCTGAGCATGTGGCATAGGTATACACCCTGGCTCTTTCGGGGCGAAGAGGATCTTGCTTCTGGGCTTTTTCAGGCCCCTAGATATTCTCAGCCGATCCAGAGCGGGCTCAAAGGCAGTCCTCATACATACTTGCACTGCTCTTCCCCGAAATATGACGCATCCGAAGGACGGCATCCGAACCATGAAGCATCAATCGATCACCCGCAAACCAATCTCTCTTAGCTGTGAAGTCTGCTCGCTGCGAGCTGGCTGGGTATCTGTTTTGCGATCGTTCGCCGACCGCTTTCGTTGGATGACTGTCAGGTATCAATTAGTTGGGATCCCTATCGGAGCACTTTTTGGAGCTGAACTCTGAAGCTTCGAATGAACCTACTTGTCGGGTATCATGGGGAACTAAAGGTTAACCTTTTGGTGATATAGGGGCTATGTAGGGACTATACTACCCCAAAAGGTTGAAGGTTTCCTACTCTACTAGGTGAAGGCTCTTAGGAACCTGGGCTTTCAGAAAAGCTTGCCTCGACCCGCTTGAGGATGCAGTCCTCTGCCTTGCAAACTTGGGGTTGGAGTTTAGAGGGCTCATAGTGCTTGCTTAGCTTTGTGGGCGTGGTTGTTCTTGTTTTTGTCCTCCCCCCAACGAGTTAATTCAAGCCCACATTGCAGGGTTCGGTCAGAAAGAGTAGTTGAAAGATCCGTGTCCAGGCACCGCAGTTCTCACACATTCAGTCTCCACGTTGGAGGGCTTTAGGGTTATCTACAGGATTTAAGAACTATCTGCCTGCAACATGCCGAGCCCAATGACAGAGCGATTCAGCCTTTGGCCTATACCGTGAGGATGCTTGGGTATCGTACACAAGATGCCGCAAGCTAGCAGAATCGAGTATATGTCGTCAGCAACTTGCTTTCCCGGTTACGGTCACAGGCTCGAAGACCCTTACGAATCCTGTGAAAACCCATAACGCTTGTTATGCAGTCCTACAAAAACCCACAACTCCTCCATGACCCAGGCCCTATTGCATGTAAACGGAGCCTTGACTTTACCATGCACTTGGCAGCATCCAACAGTATAGGCATCAGGGATGACAAGTGGAGATTGTTCTTGTCCATGCCTCTATGCCCTGAAGCCTTAAGCCCCGCACCCTTACGTCCTTGATACCCAAGCGCCCCTCCCGAATCTCCACCTGCCCCAATCCATCCGTCTCAAACCCAAACTCTGGTCCGAAACCTCAATAGACCCAAACCCTGAAGCTCTCTCTCTGTCTCGCCCGGGCTCGAATCGCCCTAAACTTACCTTTGGTTAGTAGGGCATGGAAGAATGGTAGTTTTTTTTTGCCTCCTGCATGGCTTGGTATGCGATAGTAGTGAAAATTGTACCCCATTCATCCATTCCCTACTAGCCAAAGGTAAGTAAAGCCCCCCAACGGTGGAGCCCAGGCGCCTCTGCCACCCCGCGCTTGAGCCCCGAGGCGATACACTCACCGAGTCCCAGCCCTGAGTGGCTCCAGGGGAAGTTCCAGAAACGATCAGAATCACAGGGTTTTGGGGTTTCGGCGCTCACACAAACTTGGGGTTTCGACGCTCACACTCGCACAAGGCAGGCAAGGCTCCACATAGTCCACAGAATCACAACTAAGCTGATGCAATGCCCCATCACATGTGTATCAAACAAAGGGTTTATACTCTCGCAACTCGGACTGCGCCAGACGAGGTCTCTCGATCCGTGTGACACGCACCTCTAGTCACTGAAATTTACCCTCAGTGCTACACCACAGTGATCCTAGGATTTACAGGTTTAGGAGTTTAGGCAAACACGGCTGACATAGGAGTAAGATTAGACATGAATAACTGAACAACACCGGCACCACAACCGCTGCTGCTACAACATCGACAACAGCGCCAACAAGCGACAACCAACAAACAACAACGTATACACACAGAGATACGTACCTACCTACCTAATTACCCATGTACATACATACATACCTACACACATAGACACATGGACACTCGTACGTACATGCAGGCATGCAGACACTTATCCATACATGCATGCATACATACTGTTGCACACAGACGCACAGTTCGTGTATGCATAATGCACGCTTGCGCAATGACTTCTACAGCACATAGTTGTGTAGAGACTCTTGTGAGGGTGTGCCCGGGTACTCTTATAAATGCATGCATCTACGGCTGGGCCGCCCGACCTGGCTGGCGCACCGTGCTCTGCAGTCTCTTCATGATCAGCTCGTGGGTCGAAATCTCGGCGAGCTTGGTCGAGTTCTGGGGTTGCGGGGTTTAGGGGAGAGGCTCGGGAGAGGTCTCACACGGGTTCGAGGTTGAGGATTTTGGACTTTATGACTTCTGGGTTTGTAGGGCACGCCAGGCGTATGAAAGTTATTACATTGTCTAACTTGGGCTTTCGAGTCTGCACAGCGCTCCAATGCTTAAACGAAGCCAAAAGCCGCACATCACCTCGGTGCGGTCATGGTCTGCCAAGACAACATGCCATGCCCCGTGGGCAGGACGCCCTTTTGGCCTGCAGCCTGCAGCTGCATAGTCTTGAGGATCTGGTTCGTCTTGCGGTTCGCAATTCTTTCGAAGAGGCCACAATTAAGAGCTTGTCAGGGCATGTGTTTATGCGGCTGTGTGTATATATATATATATATATATGTATATATGTATATATGTGTATATATAATTATACATACATATATATATATATATATATATATATACATGTATACAGAAACACACATGAGTGGGAAAACCCGTTACATGGACCAACGCACACAGCTGACCGTGCAGTCAAAAATGATGGATGACTGCTTGGGGCTGGACGGCATCGACATCCTTGGATCACGGAGCCAGCTCAAGTGTGCAGATCATTTTGGTATACATTGGTACAGTTCAACTCAGCTCAGGGTCTCGCTTCCTTGGGTTGAACCCTCCGGCAAGAATTGAAGGAGCCAACTCACACAAAGCATAAGCAGTCGTGGCGCCAAGAAAGCTATTTCAAAAGGAACGAGATAAGAATCATGATGACTCTCCCCATTCATAGTCATAGTTCTTTACTGCCAGGCCTTGAAACAAGCACACTCGTCCAGTAAGCCACAGCGCTACTTTGACCGGGTTCGAATTCGGACGGCAAAACGTGGGAGAAACTTGGCTGATGTTCGCAGAGCCACTCGTGACCACAAAAGGTTCAAAACTCGCAATCGGCTTTCGAAACACCGTGTGACGGTGGTATGCTGCTACGGAGCTACGATTCTACCCCCAGCCACAAAGCACAAAGCACCATGCTGAGGGCTTTGAAGTCCAGGTGTCCACAAATCGAGGCGATCTTGCTGCCCGATCGGAGAGGAGCGCCTCTTCAAAGCGCATCGGAACGGCTTCAGCTTCAACACGTTTTCGTATCTTCGGGTTCAAGGCTTTAGGGATCGTGGGTCTTTCGGAGTTTCTTATGCCTTCCTCCTGGCTACGACGAACCTGCGACGGGTTTCAGGTCGGCGGGTTTCAAGGCTTTCCTTGCTTTTGGTGCTTCCTATGGAGGTTCCGTGACCACCCCTGAGCCGCCAACCCCGCAGCTGTTCTGAGCCCTAAAAACTTGAAGAACGGAACCAACTCCAAAGTTTGAGGCTACCAAAGGCACAGTTGAAATTCAACCCTAAACTCTGCCAACAAAACTAGCTTCCAATGTCTCCGAAGCGGGCATACCATATAAACGTTTGAACGTTGTTGCCCTCACTACTGTCTCCCTTACGATGATTCCATTTGCTAACCTGCGGTGCCGTCATTGTTCTTAAGGTGACTTGCATTTGCATTATGAACTAACAACCTATCCAAACCACCGCGATGGCTGTTAACGAGCCTGCCTCTCCTCGCTTTGCTTCTCGTTCATTAACCATGTTTCTGCAGCTGCTCCTGCCTCTACAACAAACACAACTGCTACTAATTACTACTAATGCCACTACTACATGTTTGTATGATTCTTCTTCTTCTTCTTACTCTCGTTTTCACGCTCTTGTCAAGCCGATATCATCGTCGATGACGATGATGATGACTACTTTCTACTACTGAATTAACAAAAACGTGCGCCTTGGCCAGGGATGTCGCCTCCTCCAGTGCGGCACCGGCGCCGAAACCGGGTCCGATCTCGGCGGCGTGGCCACGGGCCTCTGCGAACGCCGCAGGGTTACTATCATTGTATTAATAATCACATATGCGCAAAGAAGCAAACACAAAGTACCAAAATAATGTATATGTGTGTATGTACGTACATATACATATACATATACATATATATATATATATATATATACATGCATGAAGCGTGAATATGTGCAATTATTGTACGTGGCCGAGACCTCTAGGGTCTATTTGGCCATTTCCCTTCTACCCAACACAAACCATCACAGACAGGCATTGCAGACATCGCAGTGTGTATAATATGTGTATGTGTTTATATATATATACATGTAGGTATGTATGTATGTACAAGTTTTTTATACGAATATATCTATATGTATACATATGTAAACACATGCATACACTCGTTGCCTTATGTCCCTTTTCATATGTGCATATACCTATGGCGTACAGCTTCATATGCTTGGCGGGGTCTTCAGGGTAACTTGCTGTATCTCTTTTCGTTGGCGGGGCTTAGCTTGGACGGGTTTTCATGGTTACTTGGGGGGTTTTGGGTGAAGTTCGGGGCAGCCTACTTGTCGAGTATCATGGGGAACTAAAGGTCAACCTTTTTGGTATAGGGATTAATTATAAAGGGACTATACTACCCAAAAAAGGTTAAAGGTTACCTACTCTACTACTCGGGTATGGAGCAGATTCAAGGTTCAGTGGGAGTTCAGGGCTTATGTGGGTTGTAGCGCTTCAAGGAAAGGAGGGATGAAAGAGGTAGTGCTGTAGACAGGCTTTGGCAGAGGCTTAGAGTGGGGGAAAGCTATGTTTGAGGCTGTTGGTTTCGGGCGAATTGGGATGTGGTGGGAGTGGCGCCTAGAAGTTCAATTCTTGTCTTTGTCTTAGAGTTCCGAGAGGATATGTAAGGATCTCCAAGTCTCACTGGAAAGATAGTCTTTTGCAATTTTCTGAGACCGCCGTGACAGAGGCTCTTCGCTTGTCGAGCTGGAAACGATGTGCATTTAAGGTGTGGCGGGCTTGCTGCTTTGTGGCTGGATACTCAGATTCATGTTGCATGGTATCCAAGTGATGTGTTGATGGGCCATCAGCAGAAGCTTGTGCCACACATTCAAGTCTCTTCGGATCCATGATGGGCGGGATTCAGTTTCTTAGGGGTATCCCTAAACCGCAAGCCTTCATCCCTAGATCGTAAGCTAAGACCCCTGTACGCAAAGGAACCACAGTAACATATGTGCGCCAATATTTAGATTTTGGGTGGTCTATAAACTACCCTCTTTTCCTACGATTCGGCTCTGATAAGCAGACCCCAAAACACAAGAGGCACAAGGGTACCCCTTGGAGACCTAAACAACAGTAGTGATTAAGGTCCCAAAAACAAAACCCCCTTTTGCCCTGAATCGTATAACCTAGCTGCTACAGCCCAAGTTAACAAAACCTGCTACACCTTAAACCGTATACCCTAAACCGAAGGTTATAGCAACCTAAACTGTCAAAGCTTTAGGAGCTTTAGGCGAGGAACAGCCCGGCCGATCAGAAACGCTGCCAGCGGACCCGAGTCTTCGGAGAGAAACCTGGGCTTGCTCAGGCTGTGCAAGGTTTCGTTTGGGGTTTGGGATTTGGGGCTTTGGGATTACGGCTTAAAGCAGGGCATAGGGTTTGCCATTTAGGGCTTCGGCTTTAAGGTTTGAGGCTTAACTGGTTTGGGCTCTAGTAGGGCTCCGATTCACATAGCGACAGCGCGCATTTGGGGTTTGGGGTTAGGCCCAGGACTTGATAAGGCCGAGGAGGTGTGTAACCTGTACAGGCTTTCAACAGGCTTGTATTAAAAGGTCTTGAAAGGCTTTGTGTGTCTCACTAGGGTTTGACTGGGGCTTAGTGAAGGGGCTGGAGTTTGGGATTCAACATCAAGGTCCAGTGCGGAAGAAACTTAGGCTATGAAGGCTCGAAGGCAGATGCATCGGGACTCCTTCAAAAGATGGCAAGATTAATCGAAGCCTCAAGCCTCAACCCTCGCAAGATTACAACATCAAGTTAATTCATCCCTAAATCTTTACAGACTACGACATTACACCCTAAAAACCCTCAAAAGAGATTCAGATTGCGAAAGTAAGCCACGCTCCTGGCCTTCTTGGTCTTGTGTTCATACGGTCAATGCCAAAAATTGTCGCGTGCTGCTGCGCTTGCTTTTTCATCCTGATCTTGATCTCCTTGCGCCGATGGCTGCCGAAGGAAACGCTACTGGGGGGCACATAGAGATTCGGTGCTACGCTTCCACGCACACTGCAGGTCAACCTCAACAGCGAGTTGGACTACGCAGCCTCTCAACAATGGTTTTGCTATGATTGCTGTAGCTTCCTCTTGTGTTTAGATTGCTGTCAGCGAGCAAGCGCTGCACTGCGATACTTTGCTAGGACTTCGGGTACGCAGCATATAAGCTGAGTTCATCTTGGTCCCTGACCCGTTAAAAATAAAAGGCAATGGCACCGAAGACCTCGTGGCTCTACGCAGGCAGGGAGCTGTGTGTAGCTGGGGCGGTCTGCCACGTCGGCGGAAAAGCAGGCCACACCAGTGAGCGAGTCCTGTTGGGCAGAGGGACAGCCTCTCCGGAATTGCTTGCTTCGTGCGGGTTCCGAAACTCAGAACTCAAAAGCCTAAATGCCTGCTTGGTTTGGGACTTTGCTGCCACGCATGGCTTCAATTCCTGGCATCTTTGCACCAGGCATCTGGAATCGCGACTACAAAACGCCTGGCTATCGACATTCTCATCTCAGACTGACAGAAGCCGTTGGAAGCGAAACCTTATTGATAGTATAGAGGCCTGAGTAATCAAACTAAGCGTTTTGGGGCCTTCATGCCATATTGATCTTTGGGTGGTTTAAACAATTCTTCAGGCCTGTCATTTTATTCTGCATACTTCCGGCCGGAGAAGGCTCTGCTCCAGGCATTTCAGCAAGTTCCAAGTCTACGGCTTTTCATCTTTAGGGCCCCTTGTGAGGCAGTGTTTAGGCACCGGAAGCTGACTAGAGTATACAAAGTTTAAAGCTTGAGATGTCAGTTTCATCTCTGGAAAGTCTGACGAAAAGCGTCCTCTGGGATGCCGTAGTACTTGCACCCCTCTCCTTGGGTGGTCAGATCCATGACACAGATTCTCCCGTAATCAGGGACTGACTAACTATCCGGAGCATCTAAACACTCTAAAACAGTAGGAGTATGTAGATTGATGGGTGTATCCATCGCAAAGGTCGCAACAGAACGTAACTCAGGTGTAATGGTAAGAAGAGGTATTCTTCCATTAAGCAATGCTTGCAGGGACTTAGCAAACATAGTTATAAGTACGTACCCATACCGGGGTTATAGCTAAATATAAGCACAGTTACCTTATCTTTGACCCTCTAGTTAGTAGGTAAAGGGCAGGACCACAAAGAGCCGGGCAATTCAGCCTCTTAGCGCATCCAGGAGTCGAAGATCTTGCCTTGGATGCGCGATCGAAGTTGGGAGGTGAAGGTGAAGCTTGGTTTGAGAAGACCCAGAGACCCCGAAACACCCTAAAAGACATCATGGCAAGAAGTCTTTTGGGATTTAGAGGTCATTAAATATTCCTCGATTGAAGGATATTGGGCTCTTCGTCTCTTTCAACGACTGTCGGTGATAGGAGGGTTTCGGGGCGCAGGCCGAGTTGCCACAGCTGCAGCACCTCCTGGCTGCCTTCCGCCGGACTCTTCAAGGAGGACCTGAGCAACTCCGAGCTCTCTTGCAGAGCCTTGGGGGCTAAGTTGCGTCGACAGTGCGGCGTTGTTCTTGCTAGCAACATCCCGTTGCAGACATTCTGATTCGTGACTCGTCTCGCAAACAACAGACAGGAGTCCCGCGCTCTCGCCCCAGTGACTCCCTCATCTCTCTTATGCATATTCAAATTCATTTGCATCGAAACTCTTCTCTAGCTGATCCTATCGAAGCTGGCAACTCAGATCCTTACCTGGACCTGCAAATTGAGGCAAGGGACAGCAAGTCCGCCGGACTCGCGGTTCTTTGTAGCAGTGTGATGGCCTGGCCCTCATCCGGGGTGAGGCGCATGTGGAGAAGGCCGCGGGTCCCACCTGACTTCAGGGTTTTGGGGTGTTCTGGGCTCAACTTCTCGATTTGTGCGTGTCCTGACGACGGTTTATAGCGTATAGTATTGGCTATTGGGTTTAACGCGGATTGTCAAAGTAAGGATGTGGAGCTTTAAGGCCGCAGGCTTGAAGAGATGCTATGACAGAGAGACCCTGTCCTCCTCTTGACTGAAATTCAGCTTATCAGCTGCTCTCGACTCTAGTATAAAAGAGGAATCCCTTTTGCATCCAGGCTCAAACTCCTAAACCCTAAGCCCTAGAAACATGCAAACGAGGCCTGCCCAGGTAAGGAAATAACGTCGCTGGGCCCAGGAAAGCGCCATAGAGGCGCCCACGGAGAGCTTTGGGGACTCCAGGTCAAAGGACACCTTGGGCTGACGGATGCAGAAACACGCACACACACACACATGCATTGTGAGTAAACAAATTAGTGAAACAAACATGTATATATGAAATGCCTGGACGTGCGATCTCTATCTATCTATCTGTCTAAATACGAATACAAGAAAAGCAGAAAAACACACGCATGCACGCACACGCGCACGCACACCACAATTGATGGGATGGGTTGATATGTCGTTGCGTGTATATCCACCTGTATACTCTCACTTATATATGTATATATGTGTATCTAATTATACACATATTATGTGTGTGTGTGTGTTCTTTGCCCGAGTATCCACATCAGCCATGGCAGCTCGGCGCTCTAGGTTTGACGTCCTAGCGGTTGAACCCTTCTGGACCACCCATGCCGGGCGACTGCCAGCGTCTTTTCCGCGGCAACGATGAAGCCTCGAGTGGAGTTCGCCGTTTCAACAGGGCCGGAATCAGGTAGCGGTGTTCGGGGGACAGCGACAATACGGGTAGCGGAGCCAGACGCAACACCGGTATTGACGAGAATTAGCACTCATGGTCACAAGGGCGGCATCAGCACTAGCAGTTCACTGACAAAAACTTGGTATCGTATTGCCTTCCTCAGACCATCGGCTCTCAATCACGAAACATGGGACATCTTCTTGTTAAGTTTGGGTTTTACGCGACCCGACAGCCCAATCGAAAGTCTTTTCCCGAAACGCATGCCAACATCAGGCGAAGGAGCATCACATGTCTCAACTTTGCAATGTCTTGCATTGTCCCTGATCCTTGTTCGAGGGCATTCCGACGCCACCAATCAACACTCCACATGCTGTAGAAATTGACCAGAGCTCAGGGGTTACGCGGTTTGTTGTGCTATGCCGAGATGGCAGCCGGAACAGACCAGTGCTACACTTTGACTCCAATGCTCCTTCATCGGCACGAAGATCCCTGGACCATTTCTCAATTGGGAGCTTGTTCTGTAGTTTCCGCTAGGGCCCTAGGGTCGTTACAGACATGTACGAGGCAATGCCAACATGTTGTAGATTGTCCTTATTGCCCCAAAGAAGAACTGCCGAGACACCGCTGCGGTCGTCGCGGGGGACCGGCAGCCTTCAGAGGTTTTCAAGTTCAGAGCCAGGAGGTTCGCAATTAAGGTCTACCCAGGAATCAAGGCTTGGGGAATGTCGCTGCATCGGGATTGTGCTGGCCCAGGCTTCCAGCTCGGTAAGGAACGGCTACAGTCTCAGTGGCAGGGATGGGCGCAGGTGTGACGCGCCACGAAGGTACAGGAAGACGTTGAACGACAAAGGGGTCACGTGTAGTGTCAAGTGTTCGGAATCACCGGGGCTTCTACATGGCCCTGGCATGCCAGTAATTGCACCTTTTTGACCTGCAAAGGACAGGGAAGAACATGGTGGCGGAGTTCGGGGTTCGGGGTTCAGGGCACCGAAGCGAAAGGAAGCGGAATGCCAAATAATCACTCGACCCCGACCCATAACCAGAAGACGAGCTGGACCATGGCCGGGGTGCGCAAAGAGATCGTCAAAGATATCCTCGCAAGCCTTGACAAATGAATGCCCCATGTGTCCCATGGGAGCCTAATCGACAACAGCAATGCTGGTCTTTCACAGTTTCTTTGCGCAGTAGTCCAGTGTAACGCGGAGCCCGATAAACCGCCAGCTCCAGATATGGGGGTTTCAAAAAATAGAGGACCCTCATATAATACCCTAAATAGTAGGATCCTTATAAGGACCCCAAATAAGGTACCCCTTGTTTTCGGAAACTCCCATATGATGGGGATGCTGGTATTGAGTCCTCGAGCGAAAGTTTCCTGATCAGCATCCTAAACCCCCGATTGTTCGAACGGTTCCTTCGGGCTTAAAGCTCCTCATGAAGAAACTCCGACAATCTAAACGAGAATCCATACGGGGGATTCCGAAAATAGGGGACCCTGATATAGTACCCCAAATAGTAGGATCCTTATTTCAAAGAACCCCAAAATACGGTACCCCAGAACTCCCATACACAACAAAGAAAGCAGGAGAGGAAGTTCGCCCTCGGTGTTCACCACGGATGCTGCGTTTTGGATGGCTTGATGGTGCGCTCGTGGCTGCTTGCTGGCTCGCTGCCCCAAAACATGGAAGCGTGTTTAACTATGATGTAAAGAGAGAGCTCATCTGCTATGTTATAAGGTTCGCAACCCTGCCTTCAGCGCGGGCCCATCGTTTGCGAAGACCAGGCACTGAAATGGATCCCCTGCTGACCTGCTTTAAGATCTTAGTGGTTTACATCTTTTCAAGGCTCACGGACCCCTCTTGACCACGTACTGACGGCAAATACCGGTTAACATGTGTCCATATCTGTCAACCCACTGTCACAAGGCTCACAGCAACACAGGGCCCGATTCGGCTTCAACGCATGCGTCTCCGGACACCGTAGACCCGCACACCCGGAATGGTTTGGCATTGCTTGTTGCATACACACTCGTCATTGTGGCACTTTGACGAACCGAGAAGCAGCAGTTCACGATGCTCTGTGGCGCTGTAGTCCTGTGGTATCAGCTCCACTTTCTCGGCCTTCGGGGAAGCGGCGTGTAGGGTATTAAAACGTGTATCAGAAGTATATATTCTAGCAAAAAGTACTTAAATTAGTTACAGAACATTCTAGTTCTGTGTTACCAACTCTTGGGGAAGCTCCTGCTGAGGCTTTGGAAAGGGCTTCTTCGATGACAACATGGAGCAGTCTCGGCATCTTGTGCCTGACCTTAACATCATGCCTTAGCCTCCTTCACAGCCCTCTGACAGCTCGATGCTCCGTTCCTGTGCCACACTGAAACTTGCGGATTTTTCGAGTTTATGGGTGCGAAGCTGTCCTTCCTGCCTTCTGGGCTGCATCCAGCAGGCATTTCTCCAGACTTCGGACCGCGACATTGCGGGGGAAAGCCTGACTTTCCACCTGGCCGGGGGCGCGGCTTTTGAGCCCGCACTCCTCGCCCCTACTCCGGTCGTAACCCAAGTTCCTCTCCTGTACTTCGGAAGGCTCCTAATATGTAGGAACCTGATTAGGAAACTTTGAGTCTTTATTAACTGGGTTCCCTACAGGAGTCCTAGTATGTTGGGTGTTTATAGGGCCAGGGTTTGCTGAATCAGGTTCTTACAGTCGTCCTCGTGTCGATTGTTTCAGGGCCAGAAGCCTCTGGGTCCAAACTCCTCCCCGGTCCCAGACTCCGGGAACCTCGAGCCCAGCGTCCAGGGGTCGCCTGGGCCATTGCTCGACGTATCCTTGGACCACTTTTGTTTCGTATCAGTGGGAACGGGAAGGCTGCTGCCGCAGTGTAAAACAAAACATGTACCACGCATGCCACTAGCATCGTGTTAGGACTACTGTTATCACGATTGCTGTTCATTAATCAAGCCGCTGGGTTACTGTTATTGTCATGATGCAAGTAGGTCGGTTCTTGCTGTAGTGGAGGTTGTGGTCGTGGTTGTTGTTCTTATTGCTGTCGCTGCAGCTGTTGTTGCTGTCGTTGTGGTTGTGCTTCTGTTTGCTGTTGGTGTTGCTGTTGATGCTGTTGCTGTGGCTGGTGCTCGTTGTTCTTGTTCTTGCTGTTCTGCTGTTCTGCTGCTGCTGCTGCTGCTGCGTGTTATTCTTGTTGCTCTGTTGTCTTCGTGACTAGCCATGTAGTTGCTATTGCCGCTACATTCCGGTTATCGTGATTGTCACCAGTAGTATTGCAAGTGTGGCTGTCTTTTGTATGGCGATGAGTGCGATTTGGTGCTGATGCTGCAGCCAACCATCCCTGACATGATTCTTCACTGTGCGGCCTATGTGAGCGCGAATCGACAGCAACTTCCAAGGACACCGGTCAAGCTGCTAAAGCGTTGAGGGGTCAATCACTGCGACGCCTGCTTGCGCAAGAATCGACACAGAAGTCCAGATGGGGGGTTATCAAACAGAAAGGGGATCCCCAGTGCGACCTTGTTCCAAACGGAGCTGTACCATTGCCGCCAAGCTGCCGCCTTCTTGTTTGATGGCCTCTGCCACCCCATCGGGCATCTTATCCCAGACATGCCCCTCGATGGTGGCCACGTCCAGCGAGGCCTGGACAGGAGCCGCAAAAAACGGTCCAACATGTCAAGCTCTTCATTCACAGAAAGTTTCGCTGGATGTCATGCCCGAAACGGGGAGACGATGTGTGTGATTTCAGGATTGCGGGGTTGTTGCAATTTGGAAAAACACTGGAGGTAGGCTTCAGGGCTTCCCCTTTTTTGTGTGAATCTTTTCGGTCGACTACGAAGCGCTTCTTGCAGGGTACCTTATTTTGGGGTCCTTCTAATAAGGATCCTACTCTTTAGGGCACTACCCTATTTTCGGAGACTCCTATGTACATGCCGCTGCTGCTGAGGGCTTAGCACAGACCCTGGAAATGGAACTTCGGTAAAGAGACCTTTCTCTCTGCGCCTCTGCGTCAGTCCGATTCTCCTTGATCTGCAGTTGGCCGGAAGAAGTGCTTTTCCATGAGCCTGTGGATCAGATGTTGATATCGAGGCAGCTATCTAAACGACATTGTAAAAATAATTTACAATGTCGTTTAACCCCGTAAACCCGAAAGCACTCTAAATTCCAAAGATTTGAATCCGGAACCCTGCCCTTGAAACCGCAAACTCTGCAAACACAGCCCAGGCACCCTCAAAGACTCGGATGCGAGCTACTCGTCCTGCAGCTGCACCTGCATCCCGGTGCCGTCACGTAATTGTTTCGTGGTTGTGGTCGAGAGAATCGGGTTGAGGGTGCCCGAACGTTTGTGACGGTGCCCGGCTGAGCATGTCAGGGCTGAGAGTGGCTTGAAGCATCACCGGTCCTAATGCAAACCCTTGCTAGTAGGATTCTTATGGAAGACACCAAAACCGCCAGAGATCCCCACCACATGACATAAGTACTGCTCACCCCCAGCTCTATACCCCAGACATCTTGTTGGGGCTTCTCTGAGATTCTTCTAGCCGTTTCGACAGCGCGAGCAGCTTAGCAAGTTTGAAAGTTTGGGCATACTTCGAGTGCCCTGGTGATGTGCACAAACACTAGGTTTCCTGTCACACAAATCGTGGATTACTGTCCAGGTTTCTCCAAATGTGGATACTTACGGAACCTTTTCAAGTCTGGAATGTAGGGACTGTAAGGTTCAGAATAGGAGTTGGTGAGTTGGTGGTGAACCGCATCCGTTATGGTAGTTTTTGAAGGATAATTAAGGAATCTAGAGTAGTGGTGGGGGTTTCCGAAAATTTGGAAACTTAATCTAGCACCCCAAACAGTAGGATCCTTCTTAAAAGGGCCCCAACATAAGGTACCCCCCGCGCGAGTTTTCGGAAACGCCCTGGTGGCTCAGAGCCCCGCGATCGACTGGAGCTCCGGGCCTGCGCTGAGCAGCAATGCTAGCCAGAGGCCTGCCAGGCTGCCGCCGGCAATCACCACCTCAGTGGCTCTGGGACTTAGGGGTTTAGGGGTTCGCACTCGCGCAGGTTTAGGGTTTAGGGTATAGGGGGGCAAAGCTTTTAGATCTATGTGCGGTTTGGGTTTCTTTACAGGGGAAGCAACCTGGAGGCGCTTGCTTGAATTTATTTTGGGGCTTAGGGTCATGGTTTGGATGCTCGATTTCGGTTTGCTTGAGGATTTGTTGGTTCAAGTTCAGGTTTTAGCGCCGCAGAGTGCAGTACGCACTTGCTGGGCCATTCACGGATGGCTCAGTTGCAGACAGGAGCGTGTGAAGACCCTGAGCAAGGCGGGAGTTTCCGAAAATAGGGGCCCCTAATATAGTACCCCAACAAGTAAGATCCTTATTCTAAGGACCCCCCAAAATAAGGTACCCCGATTTTTCGGAAACTCCCAGGTGTCTCTAGACACCAAGCGCCCTCTACTTCCCGAAACCCTCAAGTTCCATAAACCGTTGTAAGGATGACATACGCCAAGTCGCATCTGCGCCGGATGGTCCGGGTTTTCCAGGGGCTGGAGGAGCCGTGAGAGCACTGGTACCTCAGAATCTTCAGGGCTATAAGCCTAAGGAAGCTTAAAGGTCCACGTGCCAAATCATATCTAACATAGTACTCATTACTCCCCTACAAACAGCCTGCAGCTAGTCCTGGCATCTGCCCAAATACCATGTTAGTTTGTACTTCGTAGGTCCTGGGGAAAACGTGAGAGTCAATTCGATCAGTTAGTGTGGGCGAGTAGAATCGGGGCCTGAACATTTAGACTACTGTTTGAGGGGCTTTGTCTTGAACATGCACCAGGAAGCTAGCGGATACGAGAACAGGGAACCAGGGAACGCTGTGCAGGACTAGCAAGCAATATTTTGGCCCTCAAGGGCCTTGCGGCTTGGGCCACTCGGGGAGCTGCACGGCAATCTGCGAGGAAATTTTGCACGACCCTCCTCAACATCAATTAGATCCTCCGACAGGGGAATACATCAAGTGTCACCACGGCCTACCTAGTCAGCCGTTCGCTGTGAGTCGGGGGGGTTAACGATCTTTTGCTTCTGCAAATCGTCCTCAGCTCGGCAGTGAGGATTGCAGGTATCGTGCCAGAGTGATCACAAGTTCTCCCCTCCCCTGTTCTCTTTGAGTCGTAAACCCTGAAACCCTGAATCCTTCAAGTCCCCTACAAACCCCAAAAGGACCTGACAGCCCACATTCGAGTGCGAGATGCGACTGACCTCTTTCGTCGGTGAGACGTCGATGATCGTCTCCTCAGGGTCTCGCGCATCTCTGAACAGAACTCGGGATGACGGCGGACGTTTGAGTGGCTTGGCAAACAACGCTGACACCCTCGTTTTCGGATCAGGTGCTGGCTAGGATATCATCAGCATGCTTGTAGCGGCCTTGGCAGGCGGGGTCGCCACGCCGAAGCCGCGAGGTCTTGCGAAGGCCACTGCAGCACCTCGAAGGTCATACGGACCGAGGAGTTTAGAGTGGAATGCAGAACGAAACCCAGAAGCCTGACAAAACTACTTCGTTTCTTCCTGGCCGGGTGCAAGAAAGACTCTATGAGCGCCACATTCAAGTCCTGTTCAGGCAGTATGCCTGAAATCCTACTCATGCGTGCGGGCCGACGGGCGAGAGGGAGGTGACATTGGAAAGGCTTTCATGATCGCGTAGGTCCAAATTCTGACGCGCGTTCAGAATTTTGCACCGGGTTGGCTTGGAAGGCAAGTCACGCAGTTGAAAATTCTGAACGGGGCCTCCAACCAGCGCCAACAGCAGCAAAGAGCGCCAGTTGCAGCTGGATATGCGGCCTCGCCATGAGCCACTACCTCGGCAGGAAAGCATAGTCGCATTCCACACGCAGTAGCTCTGCCCCAAGCCCCAGAAATTCGGGGGCAATGGGAGCATCGAAAATCGAGGCAGGGAAGCCTTAGCAGGCCCTCCTCTTCCTTAAGTGTACGTCGATCTGAGCTACCCGGTCATAACAGTCATAACATCTCGTATACATGGATCACTACATGAAAGCCATGCGAGAAAACCTAGAGGCTGCAACAAAAAAAGTAGCAATCGTTGCAAGTAAGACTATACAACCCAGCAACAAAACTCAATGACTGTACTGACTGTGACTGCTCTTGCTCGTTTTCGTGTTTCAGCTGCTGTTTCTCGGATGGCTCAGGTCACCTCATTTCGGGTTGTTCAACGACAGAAGCAGCAGCTAGCGCCTGTACACCACGCGAGTCAACCGAGTCCCGGACATGCACGAACACTACCACAACATGCTAATGTCTCACCCGCACTCTGAAGGTTCTAGCTTGCGAACCGGCCAACACTGTCTGCGGCGATGTCACTTCTGCGGCTAAAACCCGCCATCAGCGTGCGAGTACCGGCAGGGAAAGCTACGGCTGGGGGCCGGCGTGGTTGGTAGTATTTTCTGCTTCATAAGCCTCTGAGCTTTTTGTTTTGAGTTGGTCGAATTTTCTGCATCCTGGTCATCTGATATGCTACATCATGACTGGACTGGAGCTTATCACATTGATGTTGCCTGGACTTCACTATACCGGGTCGGCCAGGTCCATCTGGAAGGCCACTATTGGCTCAACAAGACTAGTGTAGGAACCTGACTAAGAAACCCTGGGCCTCTAACCCCAAAATAGCAGGATTCATATGAGGACCCCTAATTACTAATTAAGGTCCCAAGGTTTCTTAGTCAGGCTCCTACATTATACTCATCTGAACGTGTGTGTATCTGGCTGCCCAGCAATTATCTGCTTTGTTGGTTGGGTCATGATCCGACATGCTGGCTGCGAGCCTGCAGTGCCATGTTGAAGCCAACGAGATCGACACCTAAAGCCACAAAAACTATGCGCCCAAGAAAGCCCTATGGCCTATGACTCGATGGCCCTGGGTCCCATAGCGAAGAATGCAAATCACCAACTGAAGCGTCAATCTTCAGCCACTACGGGCACATACCGCTAAAGTCCAACCTCACATTTCAACTCCGGAAAAATCCGCAGCCGACATCTGGGAATCTCAGAAGGCATGAAGTTTGGGGCTGATGGGTCTCGGTGCTTGGAGGCTCTGGTGATTTCTGTATGCTTCCAGGTACCTGGGCTGGGGGGCGAAGTGTTAAGAAGGCTTCCTTCTTCCAACGGTTTCCCGCTGAGAGATTGCGCTGGGCAGTAGAACGGCACAATTCTGGACACTCTCAAACTACGCATGCGTAAGTAAGTAAGTAGTCCGATTGGGAGGTTCAAGGCTGACGACATAAGCCAAAGCCTAAGCCCAAGTCTGTAAATCGTAAAACCTTCAAGGGCTCAGGGCTCAGATTAGAGTCAGCGACTGGCCCTTGCAAGTCCGTCGCATGCGCCCTGGGTCTGCTGGTCAGATCTGATCTATTACAGTGGACGCCTCAATCCTGTGTTCTAGCCGGTAAGCCAACAAGAACATGTGACGTTAACAAGCGAACATAATCCCACACCCTGAAAAAGGAAAACAAGAAGCAGCAAAAGGCTCAACCAAAGGAGCCGAGCCCCAAAACCCTAAAACAAAACAATGAAGAGTAAAGAGTCCAGCCGAAGTCTACTCAAATCTGGGAAGCGAAGCTTGCTCCTTGCTTGATGTGGGAGACAACATTGGGGCCGGCACCATACCGCAGATACACTGGAAGAACCTGCATCGAACATCCAGGTCAGGTCCATCGTAGTGCAGAGGCCTTCATGAGTAGACTTGAGCAACCAATGCAGGGCCGTAATAATTAGAATAGGGCTTTGGGGCCAAGTATACTCTAATTCTAACAAGGACCCCCCCCCGCCCCGGGCAATCGTATAGGTATCTGTTTAGGCCCCCTGTAGTACCGACCGAGCATCTAGAATGTGCGACACCACGAGACTTCGCCAAGGCATAACTTAAGAGCAGCGGGCTCCGAAGGTCTATTCCCTTGTGCGACCCAGGCACACCACGCCCATGCTGAAGACGTCACCGCGTGGGTACCAAATCCCGTGCCTACAGGGACGGCATCAGTGGCCAAACATCACAAAGATTCACAATCCTGGCCGGCAAATTGGGCAGCCTGTGTCTGTTCTGCCCAGCCGCGAGACAGCTGTATGAGTGGGACACATGATTACACCGCTGGACCCCTCAACACCAAAGTCCTAACCCATCAAAAGCCCAAAGCCTAAACTCCCAAGGCCTGTTCCCTAAGCCGCCGTTCACGGGCCTCCAGGTCTCTGGGGGGATGTACCCGGGTGTGCCGCAAACGCCCTGGCGATTGCTCGTGAACCTGAGCTCCCAACCCAAGAAAGACACGGTTAGAGGGTGTTTTAGAGGGATTTTGGGTTTGGGTCTATCGAGTTTTGGGTTTAGAAGTTAGAGCTTTGCCGTCTAAGGTGGCCAAAGTTACTTCGTGTGTGGCCATCAGGAATACTACCACTCAGTTACTTAACCACTTAAGTTACATCCAGGAGCCTGCAATTGGCTGGATCTTTCCTGGAAGCGGCCAAGCCCCTAGTATTGCAAACCCAACTTGAGGAAGTAGCACGCCTTGGCTTTGGGGCAGACGGAGACGGTCTAAGGTTTGCAGCTCAAAATGGGAGTTTCCGAAAATGGGGACCCTGATATAGTATCCTTACATAATAGTAGGATCCTTATTATAACGACCCCCAAATCAGGTACCCCTCATTTTCCGAAACTCACAAATCGGACCGACGTCCCAGATTCCTGGGAGTCAGGCCCGGCGTTCGAGCAAGGAGGGGCCTATGATATCATTTGGGTAATGGTTAACATTATGATCCGTTTTTGGGTACCCTAAATATTAGGTGCCGTACTACATTAGGGACCCAAAGAAGGGACCCTGATATTGACAACCACCCATTTGGCCTAAGAAGGGCCCCGTAAACCACTGCTATATCTTGTGGCAGTGCCTACTCATACTTTCAACCCTGCAGTATCCCCTCAACCCCGAACTCCATACCCTGAGCGCAAATCCCCAAATATATTTAATCCCCGAAATCCTGAACTCTAAACCTATCTTTTTTAATTCTGGGCCCCTGGCGCCGAAGCGAGCCCAAAGTCGATGAGAACCACCTGGGGCGCCTGGCTCTGGGAAAGCTGCGATTTGTTTCAGCTCTGCTATCATCCTTCCTTGGGTTAATAGGGAATGGAGGAATGGGGTGCAATTGTACCTACTATGACTAATTACCATTCTTCCATTCCCTATTAGTGTGCAGTAGTGTTAGCAAGGAGGGTTGAGGGCTTGGCGCGCCGTGCTCACGTGTCTCGGATGTTTCTCCTTGCTTGCATTAGCATCAGAGACCTTCTGTCAACTACTACGCTTGGGGGCATGCTGCAAGAGGATAATGTAGGAAGAAACAGAAGCCTACTGTAGTTGTAGTGAGGTCCATAAAAGGGGTTTTGTTGTTGTATGTTCCGTCCCACGTAGCATGACAGAGGATGCTTGCAAAGTGCAATGCACAGAGTTTCAGCGTCTCTGTGTCTGCTTGAGCGCTCTCGTCTTGGATTGTAGAATCTAGTCTGTGTGACCTTCGCCTGTGGTCGCGTATGTATTTATGCATGTATGTATACATATATATATATATATGTATAGAGAGAGAGAGAGAGAGAGAGAGAGAGAGAGAGAGAGAGAGAGAGAGAGACAGACAGAGAGAGAGAGAGAGACAGAGAGAGAGAGCGAGAGACAGAGAGAGAGAGAGAGAGAGAGAGACAGAGAGCGAGAGAGGGGGATAGATAGTTGAACCTGGAACACAACTCGCCTAAGTTTGTGAAACCTTGCACTGTCAACGGCCCTGTTATAGGCACCTCGTAGGACTCGCTCTTCGAAATCATGATGTTGGGCTCCTCCACTCTGACGAGTTGGACCATATCTTGAACATGCCTTTGTAGTTCAGGGTAGGGTAAGGTTTGGTTTTAGGGACGAAACACCCCGATCTTTGCTTCATGATTTTTTCTTAGGGCTCATCCTACTTTGCCCCAAATCGCTCCAAATCAGCTTTGCAGACCAGACATGGTAGCAGATTCATCCGGTATATCCTTGATGTCACAGTGCATGACGCCGTTTCCGTGGAGATAACACAGCCTCTGCCGATGTCAGTCGTGGAGGTGCATTTGTGCAAATGTGGGTGTTGCACAAATCCCAAGTTCTTTCAACTTGTCGCATGGATAGAGCAAAAGTTAGTCAGAACAAAGATAAAGATGTGGCGGTTTACATGCCAGTCTGCTCTAGCACGGAGAGCTGCGTGCTTTCTGTCTGGGTGGGGCGCGAGGATACATCCTGCCTCACCGAGCACGCCCAAAAGTAAATCTACTTCCATCGCTAGTCCAGCGAGCTTGATCCAGCCAGTTACTGGTGCAATACACCCCAGCAAACACCATCGCTTCAGTCATGGAACTAGTTGGCAGTGGACGCCTGACAGAGCGGCTGCCCTGCTCTCTGCCACTCCGGACCTACTATCAGCAGTTTTGCCAAAGTCTGAAACAAGACTCTGCTCACAGAAGTCGGAATGGCCAGGGTTCCGGACCCATCCATGCACTGTCGGAATATTTGGCGCCACCAGTTCTCACCCATCCTCGCAGCGCTGCGGAGCGGCCATCAACATACTTGTTCAACCCTCTTCGTCCTTTTTGCCACTGGACTGAAGTCTAGCCAGTTTAAGACAGTATATACCCTCAAGCTCGATACTCTAGCGGAGCCGTTGATCCCACCCATAGAGCTCTTGGGGTCCGGATCATGCTTCTCCCGTTTGAGCAACGAGCTGCACCAGGCACGCCTCGCTTCCTTCCGACGCTCCAATCCCTTTGGCCTTTTTTTGCCTCTAGACTTGTGCAATCGCCCTTTTGCCTCAATAAGCGTTAAGCCTTTAACCTAAATCCTCCATGCACCCCTCTCCCCCCGAGTCTCACTGGTGGGCCTCACGCCCTGCTGCGAGGCATTCTTCCCGAGCTTCGTGAGATCTCCGCCGAAATAGGGCTCGTTCACCTGCTGCGAGGTGAAGCAGAATGATAGTCTTTCATGGGCCTTATGCCTTGAACGTCATCATCTGATAATGGCTTTGAAATGTTTTACAAAGAGCTTCACGGTGGGCGTGCAAGGTGTGAACAAACCTGAACCAACACACATGCTGTTCTCCGTCATTAGGGTTCCTTGCTAGCAAAAAAACTCTACTATAGCACACACCAAAACCCCGTTCTAATCACTCAGGCCCCTATATGTACTGTCTGAAGGGGTCCTTGCCAAAAGGATCCTAAGATCCACCTTTTCTTGTTGTTTGTTGCCGGGCTCCGGGGCTGGGAGACTACGGGCTTCGGGGTCCCCTCTCTCTCTCTCTCTGTGCATTTACTTGGGAGTTTCCGAAAATAGGGGACCCTAATATAATACCCAAATAGTAGGCTCCTTCTTATAAGGACCCCAAAATATGCTACCCCTAGTTTTCCACTTGTCGCGGTGTTATGCGGGGAACTGTGAGCTGCGGATACGCGTGCCGTTGGAATGCGCAAACTGAGGCCGACCTGGGTCTTTTCGCAAAACTATATAGGAATATAGGGGTGCCTCCTTAGGGAGAGTTCTTGTATTGAGGAGACCGGGCTGTTCACCGTCTAAGTGGAAGTCCTTTGTAGAAAGAAACTGCCAGCCTGGCTTCTTGTGGCTCCCCGGTTTGGGGTTTCGGGCTGTAACCCTTTGAAGTGAACTCTTGTAGCTTCCTCCCCGACAGCCAGGTTGGGCATGAGCCTGTCTTCACATACACAGTGCAGAACTGTGGTACAAGCTTGCTAGTGTCGAACCAAGGTCATCACCCCTCCGATCGTGTGCCTAAGTGACTACTCTGTCCCAGCTCCAGGTTACATCTTCCAAATCAGGATTCCCGTCTGTCATATTTTGGATGGCGTGGCACAGCCGAGGGCACACTGGCAATATCGGCACAGCGAGGGCTTCGCGTTTATTACGTCCTCATGCACTCAATTCCGCGGGAACGTGCATTTCCATCGCACCATGTGCTGCTGACTTGGCCCTCTGCCCTGAAACTGACCCCCTATCCGTTCGAAAATGTTCGAAAGGAGCCAGCTACTTCGTTGTTCAACACATGCCCGGCATGGCGAGGTAGTAGAAGGACTTGTCTTGAAACACCTTGCAGTGCCAGGGGAAACTTGTGTTTTCCACGAATACTGCATGCAAAAGCAGGACACGCTCTTGGAAGCCTTGCAGCTTACCTACGGGGAACGCTGGTGGAAGAATTATGAAGGATGCCTTCCGGATGCACAAACATATTCAGAAGAACCGGCATCGAGCATGTTTTCTCACAGGTGCCAGGTCTTCTCAACCCATCGTAACCGTAAGAAGCTGAAGCTCAAGGGATGTGAATACGAAGTGCTGGGCTTTAACGTTGTGAGCTCCTGTCGACACATCTACAGCCTAAGTACCCTAGAAGCCGCACAGCTGCTACGGCTGAGAGCCCACTACCCCCTGCAGTAAGGAGAGTGCCTTTTCGGCACAACGAACAACCTTACATAATTGATTGAACATTCCTGAATCAAAGCGTAAATTGAGCTTCCATCCCGAATTAATCACTTATTCGATACCCTAACACCCTGAACTCGAAAGCCCAAACAAACCCAAAAGCCTTGACAGCAACCCCTCCTCAACCCATGAATCCCGAAAGTAAGCAGTCGATCCCAATCGGAAAAGCAATATCGTGAAACGGAATATGACAAGATTGGGGTGCATTCCTCAGTTCGGGGCTGAGCCAGTGCATACACTTGAATATCACAATCAAAAATCTATACGGTTTCCCATTTCGGGATACATTCGGGGCTCGAGCATCACTCTACGAGCCCGCTTGTAACGACCAACAAGTAGAAGACCAAAGGGTAAAGCGGTCAAAAAAACAAAAATAGTCCTCGACTGAAATACGATAAAAATACCAACGTAGTACATTCCTTGCTTGAAAGGCAAATTTGGCTGCGCCGACCTCGTAGGTCTTGGCGATGTGCGGATTGTCCAGCGAAGCCATGAGAACGTACTCGTCCATGAGCTCCTGGGGCTTTAATCTAGTGTCCTTAAAGATAAGAATAGGATTTTGGGGTCCACTATACTATACTTACAAATAAGGAACCCCCGTATATTATACGAGGGTTCTACGATTCGGAGCTCCTGGGGCTTTAGGCTGCTTTTGGATGGCTTTTTTGGGGGCTCTGAACAGCTTCGGGTATCCGTTGTTTCATCGACGGGGCTATGGAAATGCTGGGAAACCTATCGGAAGTACTCTCAGAACCGGGAAGAAGCCGAGTCGCATCCAAACCGCCGGCATTGGCATCAGCTTTCCTTGCAATCGCACACGGGCCTCTGAATGCTTGCTCGAAGGAGGTGAGGGAATCTATGCGTCTATATGTGTGCAGTCATACATGTGGCATATCTACATCAACATATATGTCTACGTGCATACCTGCGGCATGTATTCATGGCTTGAAGCGGACTCTGAGAAGACCCAGTGGCTCATAGAACTTGATGCAGTACTTCGACCTCAGATGCAGGTTCGGATCATCTGCACAACGAGAGTAGCAGCTGGTGCAATTGCGACTGATCGTCTTGCTGGTAAGAAAGTGTTTGCAGTAATGGCGGTTGTCGAAGAGAAAACATGTACCACTAGCAAGTACTCCAATGTAATCCGTATTGTGATCGGAGCTTGACGCTGTTTCGGACTTGAATCATTTTGTTTGATACCTCTGTTTGTCTTGTTTCGATCAGAACGCGATGTGTTTTGAACTGAAAGGAGTCATACTCACTCGAATATGTTGCCACGAGAGCTTTCTTCCCTACATCCAGCCGACGACTGCAGCTGGGCTGAGGCCGCAGCTATAACATTTTGCATGCCTGGCTCCCGCCCAGAAATCCCCGAACTCCAAGCCAGAACTGAGAGTCGCATCTCACTTGTCCGCAGTCGGAAAAAAGGGGGTTGGTGTAAGCTTGTGCTGTGTTGCTCAGATGCTTCGCTGCAGGCTTCGGTCAGGATGCATCACTCTTCGATTCTCGCCATGCTCAATGGGGACAGGGGAAGATCACTCCCTGCCGAGAAGCCTGCGAAACCAAGACCACTTGGTACAAAGATACATCGTGCCTCGCAGTGCAGACTGGAACCCTGCTGACAGGAACAGATACACTAACAAGTTAAGGCTTAAGGCTTGCGGGGTTCAGGCTTCAGCAAAAGCAAGAGCCCCTAGGTTTCGGAAACCTTCGAGACTTCGTGCAATTGCAGTTGCAGTGAGCAGCCCCCCCCTAGGCAGTCGCGCCTTGACCTCCGCGACCCAGCTCCTGACAGGAATGTCAAGCAGTCTGGAAGCACGGTTGGCTCTGTCCTTGCGGAGTTCAGGAATCCGTGAATCTTTCAGACAGGGGCCGGGGGATCTGACACCCTCTTTTGGGTAAATGCCAGGCTCCAGCTGGGTCTCTCCTTCACGACGGTGAAGCCCTGTCCCTTGACGGAGGACAAGGGGACCTTCACCTGCCGGCGTCCGCCAAGTTCCTTGGTCACAGGCGGGTCACGAATTTCCTGTTGTTTCCGAAGCCATGATGTCTCAAGAGTCTCAACACCACTTCGACGTAAATCTCAGGAAGATGCTGCCAGGACATTGCTTCGGAGGTCTATCCTTGATCGTGATAGCATTATCGTGAACAGTCTTGTTGTGCGTTGAATGGCCTTTCCTCTGGAGCTAGATTCTTCAGGCGGGGTATTCTCGGCTGTCTGTGGTTCTGGTCTCCGATGCAGCTTAGAGAGGCACCTGCACCCGAAAACCGCATGTTCATCATTCCATATTAGGACTTGCTTTTGTTTGTCCTGAATAATCATAGGCTTCTTGTGCTTTTGGTGGGGTTCAAGGGTGCAACACACTAGCAGCAAGCAGCAGCCAAGCTGTTCGGTTTGAAGCCCGCAGGGCTCAGGCTCTTGGTATCAAGAGCTCTTGCAAAACGACTGGCCCCTGGCCTACCCGTTTTCCCCACGTCGCGCACGCGGGGGCAGTTGTGTGAAGCGATGTGAGAGGGGACCATCCAAGCCTTTCAAGACTTTCACAAGCAGGGCGCTCTGCCGACTCACCCATATAACATCCCTGTACACGCTTCAAACCATGAAGTCTAAGGGCTCACGTGGTCCTTGAAGGCTTAGTGAGGGCACCTGTCAAGACGGAAGCCTGCCTCTGGGAGCGAGCTTTCGTGCATGGCCGCTGCCAGGAGTACTGTACATGCTAGGACACGTCGTGATCCCAAGCCTTTCTGGGTTCACGTGGTTCGTAAGGTGTATTCATGTGTATTCTACATGCGTCCTTCTTGGGTATGCGATAGAGATTATTATAAGGGCACTTGCCCGCGGCTTTCGGTATCCATTGGCTGCAGCCCCTTGACAATCGAGCTGAAACATTCTGCTGACTCATGTATGTCATGGATGTCTGACGAAATCAGAAAATCCAGCCTTGTTTCGAACTCATCACTGATTGTTCCACTTTCTTGAGACTTGGCCTATGAGGCATGCCATCAACGTAATTCTGCAAGCAGGAGCCCCATTTCGGGGCTCATCGGCTAGTTAGCCGCACGTGGAGCAACAGCTGCTCCCAGCGCGTACAACGCGGAAGCTACGCAAAGGAGGCAGCCCACGCCGTGGAAGCTGCCGGCCTCATCTCATGATTCGTGCAAGGGGTTGTCTTCGACATGCCCTCTCCTTACTGATTCGGGTTGCTCATAACTATTGGTACTGTTGCTACTTATTGTAATTGTGGTTGCTGGTCTGATTACTACCCATACTAATATCACTGAGTATTACTATTCTCATCCTAGTATCATCAGGGTTTGTCTATCCCAAAACGCACTCTGCCCCCCATCTCCGGTCTCTGTGCGCCTGCCTGGACGGTCACGGTGAGACCTTGGTGTTGAAAAGCATCTAAAATTATACATAATACTACGATGTACTACAATGCATTCCAATATGCTATAATATACTATAGTATAATCTAAATGAATCTGAGGTCTGAGTGGGCCCTGGAGGCCAGGGCTTGGTCTCGTACTCGGCAAAAAGGAAGGGTTCAGGAACAGCTTCAAATTCAGAAGCCGGTTAAACTCTTCCAGGCAAGTTACAGGCTCTGGTCTCATGCCACAACACTTCTTGAAAGGTTGAGTTGGCGAAGGCGAATCATGACAACGCACAACAATTTCAAACGAAGTTATGAGGGGTCGGTGTGCGTGTGTGTGTGTGTGTGTGCGTGCGCGTGCTAACCTCTGAATTAGCCATGAATTGAAATTTTCGGTTTGCGGCTTGAAGCTTTGCCTTTGGGCCGTGAGGAACATCTGGGCTCAGCCGGGTTCTGGTGGTCTGGTATCGCAGGCCCTCTCGTGCGCTGCTGTAGCCACGACACCAACGGCTGATGGCACAATACCTGGGCAGCAGCAAACTGTGGCTTAATGAGGTTAGTGGAAGGACCTGAATAAGTAGCATATGGGTGTTTTTAGGATTGCAGAGTTTGCCCCGTTGCCACAGCATCGAGGCGGGAAGAAGCTCAAAAGCTTAAATACATGCGAGCCCTATACCTGCCAGCTTACCCATGGCTTTACTTACAGCCAAACTGAATCTTGAACAGCAGGGTCTAGTAAACGCCCCTCAGGTATGTACATGCATGCGATTGTATATTCATTTGCGTGCGTATGTATATATATATATATATATATATATATATATATATCCGCCGACCCCTGCGGGCGGCGCCCGTGATATCCCGAGAGGTGTCCGCACCCACACCGCTTCCACCGCCTCCACCGCTCTGTTCAGAGAGTCTTTCTCCGCTGTAGTTGTAGGTGTTTAAAGAGTATGTAAAGGCTGCCAATGTGTGCCCGGACCTCTCCGCGCCCCCACTGCCCCCACCGTCCTCACCGCCCTCACAACCTCCACCACCGCCCTGTTTAAAGAGTCCTTCACCGCTGTATTTGTAGGTGTCAAAAAAAAAAGAGTATTTAAAGGCTGCCAATGTGTGCCCAGACCCCTCCGCGCCCACACCGCCCCTACCGCCACCGCCGCCCTTACTTTTACAAAGTATTTAAAGGCTGCCAATGTGTGCCCGGACCCCCCCACGCCCGCACCGCCCACACCGCCCCCACCGCCCACACCGCCCTCACCGCCCTCACCACCCCCACCACCTTCATCCCCCTCCACCGCTTTCACCGTTCCCACCGTCTCCACCGCTCTCACCGCCCGCTGTATATGTAGGTGTTTAAAGAGTAAAGAGTATTTAAAGGCTGCCAATGTGTGCCCGGACCCCCCCGCACCCACACCGCCCACACCGCCCACACCGCCCACACCACCACACCGCCCCCACCGCCCACACCGCCCTCACCGCCCTCACCACCCCCACCACCTTCATCCCCCTCCACCGCTTTCACCGTTCCCACCGTCTCCACCGCTCTCACCGCCCGCTGTATTTGTAGGTGTTTAAAGAGTAAAGAGTATTTAAAGCCTGCCGATGTGTGCCCGGACCACCCCGCACCCCCACCGCCCACACCGCCCACACCGCCCACACCGCCCCCACCGCCCACACCGCCCTCACCGCCCTCACCACCCCCACCACCTTCATCCCCCTCCACCGCTTTCACCGTTCCCACCGTCTCCACCGCTCTCACCGCCCGCTGTACTTGTAGGTGTTTAAAGAGTAAAGAGTATTTAAAGGCTGCCAATGTGTGCCCGGACCCCCCCGCGCCCACACCGCCCACACCGCCCACACCGTCCCCACCGCCCACACCGCCCCCACCGCCCACACCGCCTTCACCGCCCTCACCACCCCCACCACCTTCATCCCCCTCCACCGCTTTCACCGTTCCCACCGTCTCCACAGCTCTCACTGCCCGCTGTATTTGTAGGTGTTTAAAGAGTAAAGAGTATTTAAAGGCTGCCAATGTGTGCCCGGACCCCCCCGCGCCCCCACCGCCCACACCGCCCCCACCGCCCACACCGCCCTCACCGCCCTCACCACCCCCACCACCTTCATCCCCCTCCACCGCTTTCACCGTTCCCACCGCTCTCACCGCCCGCTGTACTTGTAGGTGTTTAAAGAGTAAAGAGTATTTAAAGGCTGCCAATGTGTGCCCGGACCCCCCCGCGCCCACACCGCCCACACCGCCCACACCGTCCCCACCGCCCACACCGCCCCCACCGCCCACACCGCCTTCACCGCCCTCACCACCCCCACCACCTTCATCCCCCTCCACCGCTTTCACCGTTCCCACCGTCTCCACAGCTCTCACTGCCCGCTGTATTTGTAGGTGTTTAAAGAGTAAAGAGTATTTAAAGGCTGCCAATGTGTGCCCGGACCCCCCCGCGCCCCCACCGCCCACACCGCCCCCACCGCCCACACCGCCCTCACCGCCGTCACCACCCCCACCACCTTCATCCCCCTCCACCGCTTTCACCGTTCCCACCGTCTCCACCGCTCTCACCGCCCGCTGTATATGTATGTAGGTGTTTAGAGAGTAAAGAGTATTTAAAGGCTGCCAATGTGTGCCCGGACCCCCCCGCGCCCACACCGCCCACACCGCCCACACCACCACACCGCCCCCACCGCCCACACCGCCCTCACCGCCCTCACCACCCCCACCACCTTCATCCCCCTCCACCGCTTTCACCGTTCCCACCGTCTCCACCGCTCTCACCGCCCGCTGTACTTGTAGGTGTTTAAAGAGTAAAGAGTATTTAAAGGCTGCCAATGTGTGCCCGGACCCCCCCGCGCCTACACCGCCCACACCGCCCACACCGTCCCCACCGCCCACACCGCCCCCACCGCCCACACCGCCCTCACCACCCCCACCACCTTCATCCCCCTCCACCGCTTTCACCGTTCCCACCGTCTCCACCGCTCTCACCGCCCGCTGTACTTGTAGTGTAACTGTACATAGTCTGCGGGCTGGCTGTTGTGCTGTATGCTTTTATGCATGCTCTTCTGTAATTCGTATTCATAACACTTTTGGCTCAAGTGAGCACGGCAGTGTGTCGTTGGTAGCTTCTCGTTGCCGCGACGCAATTGCGCGCAGCCCGTCCTGGGCGGACGTTCGACCTGTCACTGTCGTTGGACTTTCTGCTTGGACGGAAAACGAGGGTGCGTGCTGCCCCTTTGGGTTTCCGTTCTCCACAATTGGGGGCTGTTCTGGGAAACGGCCACCCAGGCGGCTGCTGCGCCGCAATCTTTTAACGTGGCCTCGAAGGCGCGCTTGTCGTGCGCCTTGAGGCCGTGGTCCTGTGTGGCACGGGGCTCTCTCCTTCGCTAGGCGACCATGAGCGCTGAGGTCGCAGGTCAGCCGGAAGGAGCCACGTTGCTGAGGTGCATCGAGGATGGGTCAGTGGAGTACCCGGAGAAGATGCCCTTTATGTACTGGCTCCGTTGGCGTAAGGAAACGGGGTCCCGTCCCACCAAGAAGAAGGACGGACGATCCACGACGCTAGCAGATGAACAGCGTCTGTGGAAGGAGACGATGGAATTCCTCTACGACAACTTCGATGCCGAAGAGGAAGAGGAAGAAGATGAAGAGGAAGATGAGGAAGCTCCAGCTGCGGAAGCGGGCCCGGGTGCTCAGGATGGCGATCCGGGCCCCAGCTCTGAAGAGCTTCTGCCGGAGGCCGGGGTACCGGCTCCGCGTCCTGCCGCTGCGCCGGCGGACGTGGCCGAGACGGCGCGCCGTGTTGGTGCGCTTGCTCTCTCGCCGGTGGCCGGCGGCCCGGCCCGTTCCGGGCCTCCCTCGTCTGCTGGGACTGGTGGTCCCGTCACGGCGGAGACCCTGCAGGCGGACCTGCGGGAGCTCTACCGTCCCGACCAGGAACCGGTCGCGGATTACCTGACGCGGGTTTCAAGGCTGGTTGTGGCCTTGAAGGCGCACCAGGCAGAGGTCACGGTGGAGGATCTTGAGAAGATCACTACCAAGGCCACCATCCTTGCCGAGGAATACGGCAAAATGGGAGGTGACTGGCACCCTGCCAGGATGGTGCGGGCCCTGCGCACCAGGTTTACCGTTGCCGCGGTTTCTCTTGGGTCGGAAGACCGAGAGGAGGTCGAGAAGGAGATCTCGTGCCTCGGCGAGCTGATCTTGGCCCTGGGAGGCAAGAGCAGCGGCGATCCCGAGAAGGTTTGGAGCACTCCTTCTTCTGTCCCGGCCCTGGCGGCCCGGACGGGCGCCGTTGCGGAGTCGGGCTCTAAGTCCGGAGCACCGGCGCCTCTCCCGGTGGACCTTCAGCTCGCGATCCCTGAGGATCCGCAACCTGGTCCGGGGGACTCACCCCTGAAGTCCCGCCTTGCGGCTCTGGAGATAGAGCTCGAAGGGCTTAAGAAGGATAAGCCCGGCGAGCCTCACTCCGCCAGCGGCGGAGCCGGAGAGCTCGCTGCAGCTTTGGCGGCCCAGACCGAGGCGCTCAAGGAGGCCTTGGCGTCTCGCGGAGGTCAGACGTCGATCACGACCGTGAAGACGGACCTCCAATGGCCCTCGCTCACCGACGATCGCTCCGACATCCGGGACGTGGTCCAGTTCTACGAAGAGTTCGAGGACGTCTGTGGCCTTGCCAACAACTGCAAGGGGATGAATTTCCGGGAGAAACTCATCGCCCTTCGTGCTCGCTGCCGCGGCTCGAGGCTTAAGACCTTTACTAACGTGTACAAGGCTGCCTCCAAGACCGGGGAAGTTACTGAGAATCCCCAAGCCGTTTACGAAAGGATCAAGCAGCGGCACCTTGTCTTCGGCGAGAGCCGAGAAGAGAAGGAGATGAGGGTGGACGCGGAGCACGTCGCCCTCACTAAGGGCCGTCTCACAGGGCACCAGTTCGAGCCCCTGTTTGAGGCCTCCATCGCGGAGCTGGAGAGTGTGGGTCTTGGCAAGACAGCGAGGGAGCTCTTCCTAAGCTACTTGCGCAAGATGCCTCCACATCTCCAGAAGGAGATCCGCGGTGATAAGCGGTTGTGGCCTAGCGACGGCGCATCCGCAGGGCTTCGAGGCCCTTCGACCTGGGAAGAAGCGCATAAGGTCGTCCTCGAATATGAGCAGCGTGAGGCTGCGCATCGGGTGACGGCTAATAGCGTGTACGCAGGTTCGACGGAAGACCCAGCCCTGTCCGCCGCGCGGAAGGAGGTCGAGAAGCTGAGGACGGAGCTCAAGGCTTCTAAGGCCGCGGCCAAGGCGGCCGCCTCTTCCACGCTTGCCGCTGGTCCGAAAGGAAATGGAAAAGGTAAGCCTATCTGTTTCCATTTCCGCGACCACGGGAACTGCCCAAAAGGGGACGCGTGCCCTTACTCGCACGACAAGGAGCTCCGCAAAAAGGCCCTCGCGGCCAAGAAGGAGCGGGACGCGTCCACCCTGGCGACAACGCCGGGGAAGGGCAAGGGCAAGGGCAAGGGTGGACCCGGAGGGCAGCCCAAAGGCAAGGCCAAGGCCAAGCCCAAGGCGAAGTCCAAGGCGGGCGCGAAGCCGCCAGGGACTATCTGCCCTTTCTTCAAGAAGAACGGGTCGTGCCGTAAGGGAGCGGACTGTGACATGGTCCATTCGCTTCCCGCCACTGGGGGAGCCGCGTTGCCTTCGAACTGGGCGGCCCCGAGTGGCGCCGGGATGGTGAATCCCTTCGCTACGCTCTCCATCCAGATTGGGAGCGCTGGCACGGTTGTTGCGGCGAACTCCTCCGCTTTCCCGCTTGCCAAGAGCTCGTCGTCGAAGTTCAGCTCGTTGGACGAGCTGCCTCAGGACTGGTGGCACCTCTGCGAGAACGAGGTCGGGGGGTACCAGTACAGAACAGTCGTGCAGGTCATCGACGGCATGGTGGAATGCATGCTGGACGGGTGTGCAGGCTCGAACCACATCACGGAGGAACTCCTCTGTGGGATCCTCAACCGGGCTGCTGCCTTGGGGATCGGCACGGAGGACCGGAGGTTTCCTGTCGTGAAGTTCGAACGCTGGGTGCATCCGGAGTTCGTCCATGGGATCGCTGCAGGGAAGCCGGTGCCCCTGAAGGGGGCCGTCGTGCTGAGAGTCCGCTTTCTGGAGGGGCTCTCCCCCGACAACTGCAGCGAGGGTCCAGAGATATTCGTGCGCTGTAAAATAGCCGCGAAAGGAACCTCGGATTGGCATGGGCTCATCCTTGGCGGCCGCGCCTTGGATTGCTCGGGACGGCAGGGCTTGGGCTTCAAGCCCCTTCCTGACTGCCACTCCCTGGAAACCCTTGGGATTAAGATCCCCAGGTGCGAAGACTACAGTAGGTCGCGGAAGGACCGCGCCTACGCCTTCGAGTCCAGGCTTTCTAGTCTCGACGGTGCTCTGTGCTTTGAGCCGGGTACCGGAGGCAGGGACCTGCTCCGGTACAGCGGGGAGAACCCGCTGGAGCTCTTGGCCGGAGATGGGGTCATCGCACCTGTGAAGAGGGAAGGCAGTGGAGGCCAGGATGGCTCCCTTACGGAGGCTGTCCTCCCGGTAGAGTCCGCCAACTGCGAAGCAGTGCCTGGGCTGTGGCCCACAGGAGCCGAGGAAGGTTCGATCTTGCTGGTAGCCGAAGAGGACACGACTGTCTCTCCGGGTGCCGTCGTCGGCGAGGTCCGGACCGGGCTCGCGCAGACCACCGCGTGTGAATGCGGAGGGGTTGAGACCCTCTTTACGGACGCGAGTGGTGACCCGTGTGGGAACTGCGGATTAGGCACTGCCGAAGACTCGACCTTCCCTGGATGCTTTGCGTGCGGGTCCACCGAGAGGACCGCCGTCTGTGGCCTGCAAGGCTGCGGCGCATGCTCGCACAGCAGGGGTTGGCGTAAGGGCCTGAGGGTTGGGGCGGTTTTCGCCCTTGCCGCCGTAAGCACGGTCCTAGGAGGGCCTTGGGCCACGGAGTCCGTGGTTACGGATCCGGATGCCGTGTCCTTCCTCTCCTCCATCCCCACTGAGGGCCAGTGGTGGCAGACGAAGGGAGGAATGGCTGGCCTTTGGAGCGGCAGGCCCCAGGAAGGTGACCCGGAGAATCGGCCGGATGTCGAAAGGCTTCCGTACGAGACTTGCCTCTTGAAGTCTTCTGGCGGCCCGTGGCGGTTGTGGCAGACTAGGGACCTCAGGCTTTGGCCCGAGTCTGTCGACTGGTCGACCGTGCCCGTCACGTCCGATCTCGCGGTCTTCAGGACGAAGACGGGGCCGCGTTGGGCAGGATGGGATGCGGGTTCCGCTACGAGGGGGCTTGGAGGAAGCCACGGCCGAGACGTCACTAGTGGTTCCAGAGTGGACACTAGGAACGAGCCGGTGTACCACATAGTGGAATCGGCCGACATTGAGAAGATGATCGAGGAACCTCCCTCCGACTACTACTACGACAAGCTGCGGGAGGATATGGGTGCGAGGCACAAGGGTGCTTGCCCGCACCTTCTCGATCACCTGGTCTCTTTGGAAGCTTTCCTCGACAAGAGCATCCTCTTTGGGTTCTCCTTTGGTGTCGCCAAGGCTGAGATCTGTGTGTCAGAGGGTAAGCTCCTCGGGCACCGGATCGGGCGGCACGGGAGTGCGCCCGACGAGGAGCGATGCCAAGCGGTCGTGGATTTCCCGCCGCTTAAGGAAAAGCTCCACATCCAGCAATTCCTTGGGTGTGCGAACTGGCTTCGGGGCTATCTGCCAGCGGAATATGGCCATGCTGCTAAGGTTTTGGGCCAATGGCAGAAACCGGGAGCGGAGTTTCCGGAAGGTGGCCTGGGGACAGGCACCACTGCCGGCTGCAAGGCTTTCAAGGCCATCAAGAAGATGATGAGCCACCATATCAGCCTGGCGGCCTTCGATGAGGCGTCGGCTGCTGATGGCTCTTGCCCGCTTGAGCAGATAGCGGACGCCAGCGGGATTGCGGTAGGGGGCTCGGTGGTGCAAATGAGCAGGGACCTCTCAAGGATTAAGGTTCTTATGACTCACTCCAAGAGTCTGACCCCTGCGCAGCAAAATTGGCCCCCGCTGATTCAAGAAGCCTTCGCACAGCTCGAAGTCAAGCGAGCAACCCGAAAGGTCTTCGGAACTATCCGAACCCTGTGTTGGACGGACCATGCCAATCTTACGAGAGCGCAGTCCTCTGATATCGGCTCCGACCAGAAACTGGTTCGATGGGTTGCGGAGATCTTGATGGATGGGTCTGAGATCAGGAGTCTCAGTGGTCGCAGTGCGACGCTGGGGGACTCCTTTTCCAGGAACCCGAAGGGTCGGGACGAGCTCTTGGCCGCCCGGACCAAGGACTTGGTCGGGATGACTGGCCAGCTGAAGGGGTTCGACCTGGACCAGTACCTTGGAGAAGGGACCGAAGGTGACGGTCCTGTTCCCTGGGCAGTAGGGGAAGACGCGGTTCCCGATCACGCGACGCAGGTTGCCCCGGCGACCGCGGCTGCGGTGCCGGTCGGGGTCGCGGGCGGTCCCCCTGTCCGCGTTATGATTGTTTTCGATTATGCCCCTTGGACGGAGCAGGAAAGGGCGCTCACGGAGATCCGTGAAGTCTTCGTCTCGGGAATCCCGGGGCACTCCATTGCGGTGAGAGGCTGCTGGGGCCCTTTTGAGGACGATGACGGAGTGGCGTCCCACTTCGACGGTATGACCGGTAAGCTTACCGGGCCCAAGAAGGTCAAGAAGCTCCGCGTCGACCTGCTTACGTCCTGTGCGAAGGTACTTCGGGAAGCCGCTGCGTTTTCCCCTACCTTTCTGGTAGGACTTGGCCAAGGAGGAGTTGTCACCGCTGCCTTGCGGTGGCCGCTGGTGGTTGAAGTCACCCTCCAGGCTCGCAACCTGCAGCGCAAGGAAGCCCGCGTCGCGGGCCTCGCTTGGGCAGGGATCAAGGGTATCTGGAGCCTTAAGCCTAAGGTCTGGAAGGCGCACTCTACTCATGCTGAGGTGGCTGAGGCGTGCCCAGAGATGGGGCGTGAGTTTCCCGAGCCCCCTATACCAGGATATGGGATAGTGGGCAAGATTGCCGCTTCCGCTGAGGTCCTTTCGTCCCTGAAGCTAGAAGGGATCTCCAAAGTCGCGGATGTTTCCTTGCGTGGTCTCGTTGACGCGCCCTCTCGGGAGCTTTGGGATCACGAAGGAGTCTGCGCCTGCGGAAAGAGGACATACCTATTTTCAAGGTGTCCTTCGTGCATCCGGCAGGAGGCGGAGGAAACAGCTCTGGAGGTTGCTGAGGCCCAAGCCGAAAAGGAGGCCGCTGAGGGCCCGGAGTCTGCCGACCCGAGCGTGTCACTCGAGGTGAACGCCCTCTTGTCCGCCAGCCTTGCTGATGGTTCGGTGGACATTGATACGGACCTCATCCGAGCATGGGCCAAAGGTTTCCTCCAAAAGCCCGTGGAAGGGCTCCTGCCCACGGTGTACGGCAGGATTAAGGCGAGGGTCTGGACTGGGGGCGACCTGGAGCTTCCAGTCGAGGGGTGCGAGAAGGACGGCCCTTCTTTGTGGAGTTCCTGGGTCGTGAACGCCTCTGGTGAAGTCCTGCAAGGGCACCAGGCCTTCCCGTCCTGCCTGAGCGGGCCGAGCTCGCTCAACTGGGCTGTCGAGCCCAACTGGCACAGCCACAGGCATGTGGTTAATTCTGAGTGCGAACGCATATGGAATCTCCAGGAGGGCGAAGTTCGCCTCCGGGAATCCTTTGCGTGTCTCCTTGGTCTCAAGGGAGAGGTGGACCGCGTGGAAGGTTGGAATGATGGGGACGGCATCCAGTCCCTTGGGCATCGGAAGTCGCTCAGGGCTTCGCCTGTCATCGCCGCCTTCCAGTGTTCAGGAGAGGAAGGCCATTGGATGGCCGTCCAGCTCTCGAAGAAGATCGAGGTCAAGGAAGGAGAGCTTAGCAGGACCCTGGCTTTTGTGGGGTCCGCTACCAAGGCCCCACGGGTGGTTGTGGAGTTGTACTCCTCCCACCGGCCCTTTTGTGTCAAGTCACATTCCGTGCGGACTTGCCGGGTTAAGGTGTCCGCGTCCGGGGGTTCTGGTCCCCTCAGCCTCGGTTCTTTCCCTGTGCTGTCGGACAAGGACAGCCCGGAGAGTCAGAGAGAAAAGCTGGCCTTGGCGGCCAGGGATGGCGCCGGGCTCTGCGAGTTCGGCGTCACGCCAGCTCTTCGCACGGCTTGGCACGAGGCTCAACGGAGAGATCCGTCCCTTACGGCTTCGGTCAAGAAGCCGGAAGCCCCTTTCAAGCTTGGCTCGGACGGAGTCTTGGAGAGGGAAGTGACCATCAAGACTGGCCAGACGGTGGTCGTCCCGGTCGTCCCGAACGGTATCGCCGGGCCCAATGGCGTCACGTGGCGGAAGTCATGCTACATGACTGTGCATTGTGGCCTCCTGGGGGCGCACCGTTCGGCGGAGGTCACGTTCCGTCTCCTTGAAAGGGCCGTCTGGTGGCCAGGAATGGAACCAGACGTTAAGTTGTGGGTGTCCAAATGCCTGGCGTGTGTTAAGGGCAGGGCCCGAGCCACGAAGGTCGAAGCGAAACCTGTCAAATGTCTCGCGGAAGCGTGTTGGCAGGAAGTTTCCGTCGACTGCGAGGGTCCTAATCGGGAGGACCGCGATGGCTTCCGATACAGTATTACGTACTTTGATTGCCTTAGCCACGCAGTGCTTCTGGAACCCATGAAGACACTTACGCATACGGATGTGCGTAGGGCATTTCTGCGGTGCGTGCTGAGATCACGCACCCTGCCCCGCCTCATCCGATCTGATCGAGGCACTGAGTTCAAGAATGCCATGATGCTGGAGTTGTGCTCCATGCTTGGGACAACTCAGCAGTTCAGTATGGCTCTCAGGCCTTGTGAGATGGGGTCCAACGAGAGGGTCCACCAAGAGGTCCAGAAGGTTCTGGGTAACCTCATCCGGCATATCGGCGGCTCCATGGAGAACTGGAGCGAATGGCTCATGGTCGCCGAGTATGTGTTGGATAATACCCCGGGGGCGCATGGGTACACCCCCAGGGACCTGGAACGGTCCTGGAGCCTCGCCTTGCCGTTGGAGAAGGACGTTCTCCGCGAGGCCCTCCAATTCGAGCCCATCACGGACTGGGCCCGTTCCCAGTTCAAGCAGTTTTCCGACTTGGCGGCCGCTGTGCGGCGCCATTGGGACGCGAGCAGTGAGGCGCGTGCCCGACTTGCTAATCGGTCGCGTCGCACAGTTGAGCTCCGCGTGGGGGACAGAGTTGTCTGGAATTCCCCCAAGCCCCGGCCAGAGGGGGCGGGGCGTGTCCCTTGGAAGCCTGGTCTGACCGGCCCTTGGAGGATAGTGGCGGTTAAAGGCCATAGGCTGCAACTCGAACTTGTTCCTGGTGGCCCTGGTGAGGCGCCAGGCCGGCAATGTGAAGCCCACGCGGAGGATGTAGTGCTCGTGCCGGAAGATGCGGAGGTGCCCGAGAAGAGGGACCCCATAGAGTTTTTCGACGAGCCAGAGCATCAGCCGCCTTCATTGGGTCAGCAAGCGGCCGGTGAAGCTAAGCAGGTCGAGTTTACTGTCAAGCGCCGGGGCCGCAACTTCGTGTTGCGTATTGGTGACCATGTTGCGTACCATGGCGCCCGAGTGGGCCCTAAAACCTGTCGCCTAGGCAAGGTCACGCAAGTGGACGAAGCCAGGGCACAGGTGGGCGTCCACCGGTACATCCCCGACGCCTCAGGACTCAGAGTCCGGTGGCACCTTGCGTTTTTGGACGAAGGCGGTTCTCTGACCCGCGAAGGGACGAGACAGGCCATAGAGTCCATCACCGTGAAGGAGATTATCTCCAAGGTGGATCTTAGTAGGGATGGGGTTCTCGCTGCGTCTTCTGCCCGGAAGCTCGATAAGGCCGGTTACTCCTTGCAAGAGTCCGTGCCGGACCGAGTGGGTGTGGCAGCTTCCCCGATTGACGTCCCTGCTGCGTTGAAGGAGCTCCTTGCTGAGGCTCCCGCGCCCTCCTTGATCGTCGGTAGAGGTAGCTCCTGTGCCGCGGTCCAGGGGTGGATCAGAGATCACCTAGAGGGTATGGACGTGGACCTTGTCGAAGTAGCGGTGTCGGAGCACTCGCTTACTCAGGTCAGTAAGGCAGGAGGCCTGCGTAGCCCTCCTGCTGCGGTTCAAGGAGCCAGCTCCTACGGGATCCGCTGGGACTTCTCCTCAGAGGAGGACCGGCAAGCCCTGAGCCTTCTGGTCGATACGCTCGACCCCAAGTGCCTCGTTGTGGGCCTATCCGGTAAGGGTATCCCCAAGGAGTTCCTCTCCCTGGTCAGTAGGTGGGGAGCAATGGTGGCCGAGAAGGGGCGCCAGATGCTTGTTACTATCTCAGATCAGGAAGGACTTTGGGAGCCTTGGGAGGCCCAGGGGTGGGCTCCCGTGTTTGGGACGCTTTCGGAACCGAAGTTCCCTTGGGCTTTCGGCCGAGCTGATCGATGTCAGCTCTTGGGATCAGTTCCTAGGGGTTCTAAGCATTCGGAAGGAGCGCTGATCTGTCTTTCCAACTTCAAGATGGATTCGGTTTGCGTTCGCTGTGCAAAGCCTGACGCTTTGGGCAGGGTAGCCCATCAGCACGCGAAGGCCCGGACCTCTTCGAGGGTGCTCGCTCCGGCCTTGTGCCGTTGCCTGGCGGATGCTGGTCTGAGGGGCGACCAGCCCCCTTGCTACGACAGCATTTGCTCAGTGAGCGGCCAGCCGCCGGCTGAGCCTGCGAAGCCTTCCGCTCCGGAGGTACCGTTGCCGGACGTTAAGTCTGGCGAGGACCTCTCCCCTCAAGAGAGAGCGAAGATGGAGGCTGAAGTTCTGGAGTTCTCCAGGAAGATGGATGCTCACTGGCGGTCGAAGGCAGACGCCAAGGATTGGGATGGTGTCTTCGCGGACCTGGAGGTCTATGCGTTGGCAGGCCAGGCTGTGGCTGCCGATCCCCGCCGTACGCCAGAGTATAAGGCGCAGGTCATTGAAGGCCTCAGGTTGGGCCCTACGGAGAACCGTCCGGGGCTCACCGAGGCTGATCTCGCAGCCATTAAGGAGACGGTGGGCCGGAAGGCCGCTGCATTCTGGGTCGAAGGTACGGCGCGTACCACGGTCCGGAAGTTTGCGCACGACTGCGTCCCTACGGGGCCTCCGGTCAGCTCTCAGCCCCATGCGCTCCGCGGGGAAGCGGCGCAGTGGGTTGATGACCGGCTTGAGGAGGAGGTCCAGAGAGGGCAGCTTGTGCGAGGCCCTTCGGCCTGGGGTTCGGCCCCTTTCCCTACGAAGGAGATGCCTTCCCACAAGCGGGCGAGGAAACGCCGCTTGGTGGTAGATTACCGCAGGGTAAACGCCAGGGTGAAGAGATCCACTTACTACTGCCGGCGGAGCACGGATGTGCTCGCTGCAGCGGTAGGATCAGTCTGGTATAGCTTCGTTGATGCGGTTTCCGGGTTCAATCAGATCCGCAACACGAAGCGTGCCAGGGAGGTTCTTGCCATTGTTGCGCGTAGCGGTAAGTACCTCCCTATTGGGCTTACCTTCGGGCCTGTCAATGGTCCCGACGATTTTAACTACGTCGTGGACCGCGCGTATGCGCCGGGTCGCAATCGAAGGCTTAGGTTCACTAAGGAATGGGTGGCCTATGTCGACGACCTGACGGTTCGTACAGGTAGGGTCGTTGACGGCCGTTTCCTCACGGATGCGGAGGCAGAGGAGGAGATAAGGACGGCGTGCCGGAAGGGCAGCCGCTCCGCGCCTCAGACCGCCGCTTCCGCCCTTGAAGCCTTAGGCGCTCGAGGCCGCGACGGCTCGAGCTCCAGTCCGCCTGACGCGGACCGGAAGGTCGCGCCTAAAGCAAAAGCAAAACACGATGAATCCCTAACGGACACTAACCACCCCACAAGAGCCCTATACCCTAACTCGCTTGTGTTCGTCTTGACCGCTTGTGTCTTGACCGCGGGGTCTAGGTTAGGGTTCGGGGTCTTAGTGTGCCGCGTCGGGGGGGTTCGGGGGGGAACGTGGGGGGCAGCTCGGACGCAGGCCTGTACGCCCGTGGGTCGCTACCTCCTTTCTATGCTACTACTCGTTGCGTGCGTGCTGCAGCAAGGGTGTAGTGAGGTAGTCCAGGGTGTAGGTCGTGCTGAGTGTGAGCCCTACCCCCTCTCTCTGTGCAGCCCCCTTGAACCCCCTGCCTTTCAGGACATGGCCGCGCAGCGTGGGCTCAAGACGAGTAGCCCAGTAGCTTGCGACGGGCCGCGCGGGCCCTTGCCATCGGCTTCTTGCGCCTCGCGGTGTGCTTTGGCACACGTGGGCCGGGAGGTCGCGTGTACCCCTCTTTCCTTCGCTGCCGGTGGGTCCTCCGTGGACCGGCTGGTCGCGGAGCCACTCCCACTTTTTCCTCCGTGTGCCGGGCCCCTCGTGGGCCAGGGAGCCGCGAGGGGCGCCATGGGAGGTGGCCGCAGACGCGGGAACGAAGGGAAAGGCGGTCGTGATAGCAACTCACGATGGCAGCCGTGGGTGTGGCTAGAGAACCCCGCGGTTTGCCAGAGGGCGCTTACGCAAGCCCTCCGCCACGGCAAATTCGGCCTGCAGGGCCATCTCGGCGAAGGGGGCTGGATTAGCGTATCCGCCTTAGCCGAGAAGCTCCAGATCACTTCGTCCGCGATCGAGGCAGGTGCGGCGAGTGATCTGGAAAACGCGGCTGGCGGTCGGGAGAAGCAGCGGCTGGAGCTGGTCGATGGCCGGATCCGGGCTCTCCAGGGACACGGCCGTGGGTCAGGATTGACCGCGGGCACCGTGTATGGAGACGGCCTCGATGAGGCCGGCATGAGGGAGCTCTCGGTAGAGTACGGAGGCTCCACCCTCTGTCATGGCACAGAGGTGTTTCATGCGCGGCGGATCGGCCGCGACGGCCTCCTCCCGGGAGGCGGAAACGGCCCGCGCCTGACTGTCCATTGGGTGATCGGGCCCGGGTACCCAAGACAGCGGGACAGTACGTCGGGCTTTAGAAAGAACTCGACCTGTCTTGTGGTCTCGAACCTCGAGCTCCTAAGGGCTTCCGGGGTGCCCGTCTGGAGAGGGACAGACGGATGTGTTCTGACAGGGCGTGTCCCTCCAGAATGCATCCTCCGAATCCTCACGGTGCAACCCGGCTGTGAAGTCTTCGACCTCTCGCTTGCAGAGCGTCAGGGTAACACCCTGCGGTGGGTCGATGATGCGGAGCCCGGGAGCGGAGTCCGCAGAGAGCAGTCGGCGCCGCCTGGCGGAGCCGGCCCGGTCAACTACTATATCGGGGACGAGGACTCGTCTTCCGAGCTGGAAGTTGAGGTGCGGGCCAAGAGCTCGGCAATGCCGGCGGGACCCCCGCCTGGACCACCTAAGGAGGGTGGTCCCCGTGGGATGCCCTCTGCGCTGCATCGGTCCAGGACGGTCGATGATAGGCCGCCGCCAGGGCGGGAAGGCAAACTAAAGCCTACCCCCAAGGTGGCCCCAGAGGGAGCGCCTTCGGCAGGGGAACAGGAGCGGGGAAGATCACACCGCCCCCCTCAAAAGGTGCCTCCCGAAGCACCGCCTGCGGACACGATCCGCTACAAGACGCCGCCCAGGGCCCGGGATGAGCTGCCTGAGGATCCTCAGGCCGCGCCCGGTGACCCTGAGGGTGCCGGTGCAGCGCCTGGGGATCAGCCGATGGAGGCGGACCGTACGCTTACTCCAGCGGATTTGTTCCACCCGAAGAACTTCAGCAAGAAGGCGAACCCGAAGCCGCCGCCGGAGAGGCCAGCCGTTCCGGAAGGAATGGTCACGGTGAAGCCTGGCCCGACGCCGAAAGGGGTCAGGCCTCCACCGCCGTTCCTGATCATGGAAACCGAGAGGGCCGAGGAGTTCTTGAGCACCAGGCCTGGATGGTTGCTGGGTGGGCCGGCTGAGCCGCCCATCGCGCGATCTCCTCCTCCGCCACCTGCTGCGAGGAACCGGTCGGAAAGGCCCTTGCCTCATGGAGGGCTGGGGCCCGGGCCTTACCAAGGCCCTATCCGGCCTAAGCTTGGTGGGCCTCCGCTCAAGGCCGCTCCGAAGGGGGCCGTTCCTAGTGCTGAAGCCCCTTCTGCGAGCTCGGCCTCCACGGGAGGCCCAGAGGGCTCCCGAGAAGGAGGTACGGCCGTCCCAGAGGAGACCGAGGAGGAACGGGCCAAGACTGAGGCCATCCTCCGCGGGATCGACGATTTCATGGCATCCGTGGAGCGTCGGTCGGCAAGCCAAGAACGGCCCGCTCCGAAGTCTCCTGCGCGGCACACCTTTGTGCCTTTCAGTGTGGATCCGATTCCCGAGGAGGCTGCAGTGCCTGGGGAATTCGTCGATCTCGGGGACACCCCCGACCGGAGTGCGATCCATGGCGGGGGCGTGGCTGGTTGCCCTACACCCGAGGAGATTGGGAACGGAGACCCTAGAAGGGTTCCTTCCCGTGGGTCCGGCCACAAGTGTGGTATCCGCGGGTGCCGTGCCGAATTCGAGCACGAGTACGAAGCCGCGTACCACCGAGCGGCGGTCCACGGAAGGGGCCTTCCGGCGAACATGGTGCCGGCCCCGTGCGACGATGCGTTCTTTGGAGAAGCCGCTGTGGCTCTGAGACGCTTCCGCCACGGAGAAGCTCGCAGAGACCACAGAGACCGTGTCTGGGTCTTTGAGGCTGACCTGGGCCGGTTTACGCATATCTCCAACCCGGACCGCTTCTGTGATCGCATCGGGGCGGAGCTGCGTGATTTCAGGCGGCTCCCGGATGGGGCGCCTTGTGTCACTTCCGATGGTCTCTGGCGCACGTATCGCCTTGACCGGAGGCCGGTGCAGCGGGCGAAGCCTCCCGTGCGCTACCCGAGTACCATTCTCGGGCCAGCGTACGAGGAGACGGACTTCATGATGCCCAACGCCGCAGCTCCGAGTCCCTACCGTCACTTGTTTAGGGACGAGACCCCGCTGGGCGAAGCGTTGGAGGCGATTCGCGAAGAGCAGGGGAGATCCGGAGAGGTTCCCGAAGATGTTGAACCGCCTCCTCCGGCGTTCCCCGACGAGCTTTTGGAGCCCCAAGATCCGGACGTGGACGCTCCCCGGGAAGATACCCCGAGGGAGCACGTCCAAGCGATGAGGGAAACCTTTTCAGACCTTATCTGGAACGCCCACGATGGGCTCAGAGAAGAAAAGCTCGCCGCGGGTGTCTTGAACCCTATCGCAAAGCAGACTGACACCCAACTGGAGATAGATCCCCCTATGCTGGAAACGGATCTGCTCCCTCGAGAGAAGGGGGGTGTCCAGAGGACTGGAACCCCGCCTGATCCACGATGGGGTGCGGAGCCTCAGGCTTCCAGCCCTAAGAAGAAAGCTCCGCCATCTTCGGCGACGCATTCCGAGGATCAGGAGATGGCTCCTGCTCCTCCGGATGCCTCTCAGGAGGCGTCTTCCTCCTCTGCAGCGCCTGCGGCCAACGTGACTCCCCCAGCTGAGGCAGGGAGTCCGGAGGTCCGGATCCCTAGCCTCGCGGAGTCTATGAAGGCAGGCTTGGCACGGGAAAGAGCGGCGGCACGCGCCAAGGAGGAGCTTGCTGCTTCGGCCCAGGAGGCCGCGGCTGCGGCTCCTGAGGCACGGCGCGACACCCGCCTTCCTGCAGTGACCAAGGAGGAAAAGGAGACAGCAGAGGCTAAGTCCCTCTCCTCCCTCAAGCGCGCCGTTGAGGAGAGCGGCTCTGAGCGTCAAGGCCCCGCGGCCAAGCGGGCCACCACCAAGAAGGAAGAAGCGCCCTCGGCACCAGCCGGCCCTGCAGGAGCCGCGGCCGGGACAGGCGCGGCTCCCTCGTCTAGTGGCGAGGCAGGTGCCGAAGAAGGTGCCAGCGGGGCCGCTGCTCCGTCGAGCACAGACAAGCGGCGACCCGCGGAGCCGGAGGGACCGCCGCCGCCCAAGAAGCGATTCACAACATGGCAGGATACCATGGAGTCGCCGGCTCCCCAACACCGAGTTTCGGGGGTTTACGGACTCTCGAACGAGGTTCCCGGGGCCGATTGGCGCGACGTGGACTGGGATGCGACTCCACCGCCGGGGCCTGGAAGGCCCGGCGCCCGCGACGTGGATCCCAGGCTCACGGTCCCCCTTGATCTCCAACATGATGAACAGATCAGGGAATTCTTCCGAGGCGGTGGTGAGCATACGCTCGAGCAGCTCCTCGCGTTGGCGCGGCGCCGGAGGCGCGCGTTCGTCTACCAGGCTGCGATTTTGTCGAACAGGCCAGTGTTTGAAATCTGGCCCGATTACGATGAAAACGAGCTTGGACCGACACCCGAGCGCGTTCCGCTCCTCACAGGCAAGGTCTGGCCTTGGGGCTGGTGGGATTGCTTTACTTGTGGGCGTGCGAACCCACCAGAACGCAATACCTGCCGGCACCATGATTCCGAGGAGCTCGGAGGTGCCCCCTGTGTGGGGATCTTCGAGGACAGCCTGTACTGGAGCACGCCGGTGGACCTGCGAACGGCGCCGGCGTGGTTCATCGAGGTCTGGCTCGATGAACATAAGGAACGCATAAAGGAGTACCTTTATGCGAAGCGTTCGGACGCGATCGCCGCCGCAATGTCCAACGCCTACTGGACCTGTGGGCGGGACACATGCCAAGAGAGGAACATGTTATGGCGCAAACTGTGCTTTAAGTGCAGTGGCCCTAAGTCGGGCGCGTCGTTCATAACCCACGGCATGCCGCCCCAGGAAGGCGACGATGAAGCTGCTTCTTCGTCGGAAGAGAGCGAGGGCACGAAGATGGAACGGATCGAGCGTTCCATCAACGCCGATCCCCTTGCGGAGCATGCGAGGAAATTCCTCCGCTCCGGACGGAAGAGGCTCCGCGCTGAAAAGCGCAGGCAGGCAGAGCTCTCTCAAGACTCTGCCCGAGCCTGGTGGAGCCAACCTTCCTCCGGGCGCGGTGCACCCAGTGGGGGCCGCAGCTCTGGCAGCAAGGGTGGTGGCAAAGGTGGTGGAAGGGGAAGCTCGAACCGCTACGGCAACCGAGGATGGTGGGCCGGAGGTGCTGCCGGACTGGCATACTCCTCCCGACTCGGCGAGCGTGCTGGGCAGCCCGCCCTCACGCTCCCACTGCGTGGCCCGGGTGGCCACAGAGTGGCGCCCGAGGCCCCTGCCGTTTCTTCTCGCCCCGCTGTCTCTTCCGGGCCCTCGAACCGTGGTGGGTTCCTTGGGGCCGTGCGCTCGATAGGCGCTGCGGTCTCCAGCTGGGCTCTCTCCAGGAGAGCGCGCAATCGCGCAGCCCACGCCACAACGGGCAACATTGGATGGAAGATGGGTTTGGTGGCCGCTGCGCTGGCGCCTACCCTCTTCACTGTTGAGCGCGGTGCCAGAGAGGTGGCACACGTGAGCCTCACTGCAGTTGCCACTGCGGCGGAGGACCTCATCGAGGAATCCTCTGGTATCCTCGTTCGGGGTGTCCGCGTGGTTGGCTTGACGGCCGTCGTCCTACTGTGGACGTTCGCGGCCGTAGTGCTGTGGTGGGCCGGACGTGTCGCCACTAACCGGCTAATGCACGCCATGAACGGTAACCCCTTTGGGAATGCTGTTCTGGTGTCGCTCGAAGGCCGGGAGGCTGTCTTTGAGGTTGCATCAAAGACTAAGGCCGGAGCACACAGGGTTCTTGTGAAGGTCGGGTCGGGCGCGGACGGCGCAGGCTGCGACTGCAAGGCATTCCTCAACGAGGGACGTTGTGGTCACATAGAACGCGCTGTTGAAGCTGCGGGGCAACTCGTGGCCATGACAGGCGCGAGCGCTGCCCCAACGCTGTCCGTCGCCCCGGCCGCGACTAGACGCGCCCGTGCGATCCTCGGCGCGCCGGCCCTGGAACAGGGGTGCCTTGCCGGCATGGTGTCGAAAGCGAGATCGCTCTCTGAAAGAGCTCGGAATGTCGGGAACCCGTCCGAGGGTTGCCTTGACGGCTTTACCAAGCTCAGAGGCCGCCACGAGGTGGCCACAGTGTCGGCGCCTCCGACAGAGACTGTTCCGAAGACGCCTGCAGCGGAGGCTTCCCGCCAGGGTACCTCTGCGGCGTCTCCGGCTCCGACAGCTCCCATGTCGAGCCAGGCACGGCGTGTCAGAGACTTCCCGATCCCTGACGGCTTCGAGCGAGCCGGGGTCAAGTTTCTGACCCTTCCGGAGTATCACGCTGTGGTACAAACGATGCTATCGGACGCTGGGCATGGGGACCACGTTTACGTGCGAGCCTACAGCTTCGATAGCAAGCCTTTGGTTGGAGCCCTCGTGTCCTCGCTGGAGCGAGGCGCCCGAGCCCACGTGCTTGCCGACAACTCGCAGACGAGCCGGACCAAGCTCCAGCTGCAGTCCCTCAAGGAGCTAGGGGCGGCTGGCGTCCAGGTCCGTGTCGGCAAGGGCACCTCGGTCAAGGCGGCTTACGCCGCCGAGAACCGCACGGACGTGAGCATCGGCGCAGGCCTCGCGGGCATCCACCACGCCAAGACGGTGCTCGTGACGAGGCCGGACTCCACAGTTAGCGCCGTGATAGGAAGCCTAAACTTTAGTGCTAGTTCACGGGCCAACGCGGAGGTCGGCATCGCGGTCGCCAGTGTGCTGACCTCTGAATTTAGCCAAAAGTGGCTAGATTCGTTTGGCACCGAGTGGTCCAAGGCGCTGAAGCTCGAGGAGTTCGAAGCACCTCAGCGGAACCACCGCGGGCGGGCAAAACCCTCAAATGTCCAGCAGCCCGCCGCGCAACCCAACGTGGAGCCGCAGTGACCGTGGACTAGAAGTCGCGGACTGCGCTCCGCCCTTCTAGCCACCTGTGGCAACTTCAGTTTTGGTCGCAGCACCTAGCTGCTTTCCGATGAGACGACAGGGTGGCGTATCCGCTCTACAGGTCTTTGACGGGAGCGGCTAGGGAGGCACGGTAGTGCTCCCGAAGCGCGTGGAGTAACGCCGCAGCTTCAGCTGCTCGTTTCACCAGCCCTGTGGCCGCAGTGCGGCGCAGGCTGTGTACAGTAGGAAACCAGAGCCTCGTGCAGCACAGGCCGTGAAAAACGAAGGTCTTGTGCTGAGTGCGAAGGGTTTGTAGGAGGGCAGGGTCTGTAGGTCAGTTTTACGGCCTCCGGCCGCCCGCGGAATCCTACGGCTCTATCGTGCTCTCGGCTGAGGGGCGAATGTAACTGTACATAGTCTGCGGGCTGGCTGTTGTGCTGTATGCTTTTATGCATGCTCTTCTGTAATTCGTATTCATAACATTTTTGGCTCAAGTGAGCACGGCAGTGTGTCGTTGGTAGCTTCTCGTTGCCGCGACGCAATTGCGCGCAGGCCGTCCTGGGCGGACGTTCGACCTGTCACGGTCGTTGGACTTTCTGCTTGGACGGAAAACGAGGGTGCGTGCTGCCCCTTTGGGTTTCCGTTCTCCACATACTACTACTACGACTACTACTACTACTACTACAAGTACTACTACTACTACTACTACTACTACTACTACTACTACTACTACTGCTACTATTACTACCACCACTACTACTAATACTACTATTACTATTACTACTAGCAGTACTAGTACTAGTACGAATACCATCACTAGTACTACTACTACGACTACTACTACTACTACTACTACTACTACTACTACTACTTCTACTGCTGCTACTACTACTACTACTACTGCTACTACTACTACTACAACTACTATTACTACTACTATTACTACTACTACTACTACTACTACTACTACTACTACTACTACTACTACTACTACTACTACTACTACTACTACTACTACCACTAGTACTGGTACTAGTACCGGTAGCACCACTGCTACTACAACCATTGCGACGACTACTAGCACGATTCCAATCTGCCGCCGAGCGTTCGAACGACATCGATTCTCGAAAGGCGCCCTTGTGAGGCCGAAGCCTACGTACTGAGGACAAGTCTTCAACAAGCTCTGCCGGACTGCCTGCGTGTTTTTTCTGTCTTCTTAAAGCGCAAAGCTCCGGTTTCGATGCCGCAGCGAAAGCCGTGACTAGAGACAAGCTTCGTCGCTGCCGCAACAAGGAATCCTTTTTTGTGATTCCTAGAGGCCGGACGGTCTACGGCTCAGAGCACTGTATCCTTTCAACAAAATATACACTCACCAAAATTCAAAACGGGCTTTATCTACACCCACCAAACAGCAACAGAAACGGTACTTCAAGAGCCATCGCCCGGCACGGAGCATAGGTTCGCAAAACCTGTACAGCATCTGCAAGGGAAAGGCCTGGCGTCTCCGGTGCGGAGGAGGTGGAAAGGAGCATGCGCGTGGTTATTGGCGAAGATTCACACTATGTGGGATACCGGGTAGCGACCCCACATATATATGGAGAAGGCTCCACTGGGAGACCTAGTCTTGGATTAAAGTTCCGGTCTTGCGCCTAGGCCTCGTTATGGGCTTGGGCGTATCCTTCAGGGTGTATGGTTCAAGCTACAAGGTTTAAGCGCTAGCTCTTTTTTTTGAGGTTTATATGAAACGATTTTTTGGGGGTTTATATTACAGGAACAGGTTCGTGCCAGAAGGTCCGTAATTGTTGCAGGAAGTGCTGAGGCATTCTACGAGGAAGTCTGCTCGGATTAATCGGGTGTAATCGAAATAGATGACACGAGTGTATTGCCCTGAATAGGCGACTCCTCAGTAGAAGACCCAAAACAAAAAAGCCGAGTTCTCGGAAACTACCAAATACCCTGGCAAGCCCTAAATCCGAACCCTCAACCGCCAGGCCTAAACCCCGACCATTATAAGCACGGATAAGACCCCGCGAGCCTCTGCCGAGTTGCTTGGGGAGTGTGGTTTCGGGATTAGCGTCTCAAGGTTTAAAATTGTTTTATGAGCTATCGGGCTTGATCTTTAGGGATTAGGGGGCATCAAGGTGGCGGTTTAAGGACCAACGTGTAGCCTAACGGGTTTGCGGCCTAACTTAGGGAGGTTAATATATACTAATACCATGTTTGGAGTTCCTTTGCATAGTTAGGGCGAAACTACGGTCGAAGACATTGTTTCCAGGGCTTAGTTTCTTGTTCCAGGCCGAAAAACAAGCAACTTGGTTCGAAGGACGAGACGTCGAGAGCAACTGCAGCTTTGAGAAGTGGCTCGCAGCAAGCAAACCGAGGAATGTGGGGGAGAAAGAAGTTTCGGTGCCCTGACCCCAGAGCCCTAAACCTTAAATGTACACCCCTTAACCGCCTTAACCCTCAAACTCTAAGCCGAAGACTTTACGTTTAAAAGAGATCCCTTCAGCCTTCAGCGTAGGAAAACTCTCAGACCTTAAGCCGGAAACTCAAACTGCTTCGGCCTCGCCACCCATCAGGCCACCAAGATTGCCAGGCTTTGGCCTGAGCTGAATAGGACGCACGCACGCTGCGCGGAGATCTCGGAAGAGCTCCTCGCTCGAGGAGTCAGAGAACGCAACTGGGCCCCACAGGGTTTCCAACTGCTTCTTAACAGGCTACAGTCATGACGCAATCGAAGCTTACTCAAAGCCCGCGGCAACGTCTGCGGGGAGCCGGAAACTTAGCTCAGCAAGCAACCCTCCCTGATGGGAAACTGTACAAGCGATGTACGGTGTAGGGTTTAGTTCAGGTAACATTGGCACCACTCACGGTCACCTCAAACCATCCCGTACATGGTATCCTGCATCCGCTGCCTGTGCCGAGTAACTTGCAGACCTCCTTGATACCTTTTATACTATACCCCCCACATTCAGCTGCGTATATCAGGGATCTGACAAGCCCCCCCCCTCCCCCAAAACTAGAGAGGCGATCCAGTCGCCCCCAGCTTAGGGACGCAAAGCTGCAGCCTTCAACTCCCAGCCTGACACCCTAAAGCATTGCAGACAGCGACGGGGTTGATTACTCAGGAAGCTTGGACTGCGACGCTGAATCTAGGGTTTAGTGGTTCAGGGCTCAGGGGTCCTAGGTTTAGGGTCTAAGGTCGAACATCGAGAAACCCCGAACCCTAGATCCGAACCCGGAAACCCTCAAGTCTATCAATCCTCAAGCCTTCTACGGACACAAGCAGGCAGAGACCCTCACCAGGCCCAAGGGCAGGAACGCAGGCTCTTGCTGGAGGAGGCCCGCCACACCTGGTAAGGGGCAACAAAATCAACATCGGCGTTTAGGACATCAGGTTTCGGGTGTAGGCTTGATGCCTCAGTTCAGTCACGGGGTCGGGGTTTGGGCAGATGCGTAAAATGGATGACCTTTTCGGGCTTTGAAGTATGTTCATCCGCGTCCCATCGTGGGGGCATGAGACAGCTGCTGAACTCAGACCCTGCACACCCCAAGCCCATCACACGAACCCTCAACTTTGAACAACAGAAAACTAAGCCTCAAACCCGAAATTAATCCTGAAGGTGCGGCTTTTCTTGCCGTTTGCACGAGTCACTTGGTCACAAATTCGCAACCCCAGCAGCCCAAAGCTTCGAACCAGACAACAACCAGCACGTCTCCAATCCCGAGACCGCCCTGCTGCCGTGCATAAGTCGTCGAGCGGCTTACAGCCACATCGCTCTGCCAGAAGAATCGACGGCATACAACCTGGATAGCAGGCAGCTCGAGGTGCAAGCAGCTGCACCGAAGACCCTCCGCCTGCCAGGCTGCACGTTCTGGCTTCGGCGCACGTCCAGCGCTGGAAGCGGCGCGGGTGGTGGCGGCGGTGGCGCCACAGTAGCACAAGACGGAGCCGGCGTCGAAGCCTGGGAAGCCGGCATCCCTGAAAACCGATACGGAAAGCTTGCTGGGTTAATGCAACGGCTTCCTGCTGACAACATGATAGCTACGTCCTGGTCGCCTGCACCGCACAAGCAAGGTTGACCTGGCGGCTTACCATGAGGACATGCGGGAATGCCCAGCAGACACCCAGTGTCATGTATGAAACGCCCAGGGGCAGTCGACCGACCGAACACCTGATAGATCCTTTTCGTGTAATTTTACATTTTACATTTTTTTAATTTTTTACACGTTTTTGACGTGTAATCCTATCCCTGAAATTTACACTTTTTCGTGTAATTTTGGGTGTGTAAATTACATGCCAAAACGTGTAAATTATACACCCATGTTCTCCGAATTACACTCTGTTTCGGTACATTTGCAGCCGAGATTACTGGCACAAAATTCCGTTGTGCTTGTGTTTCCATGTGTTTCCCAATGCCATTTGGACGAAACACGCACACGAAAAACAAGATTTTGTTGTCTCCACTGAAGAATGCGGCCGACACAACAACAAACAGAACCAAGAGATGTATATACATGTTTGTGTGGAGGAGAGAGAGTCCTCTGTTCTTTTGAGCCACAAATTTGAACCAGAAGAATTTTTTTTTGGAAGTTTCAGTGACAGAATTTCGAGCCACCAGCACATCTTGTTTGTGGAGGAGAGATCCTCTGTTCTATTTGAGCCAAAAACTTGAGCCACAAGAATTAAATTTTAGGGTTTAGGGTGAGGTCTGTAGCCGAAAATTTGATCCAAAAATGAGAGGGTGTGTAAGGTCTGTAGGGTTTTATAGGGTTTAGGGCTTAGGGCCAAAAAGGTCTGTATAGGGCTTAGGGTTCGTGTGTGTTTTCCCTGTTTCTCTCTCACTCTCTGCGCGTGTGCCCTCACATCTCGTCGGTCAAAACTTCCTGCTGCTTTATAATGTGAGCTGTTCGCAGTTTCGCTGTGCGAAAGCTTCACACAATGAGGCATGTGATGCTCTTCACATTGGAAGTCGCGATGTGTCACAGGTTTCGAAACTGCACTGCGACGACATCTTTTTTCGCGAGAGCGATGAGAGTGCTTCCGCCAAGTGCGAGAGACCTCCCCCAACTCGGTGTAACACCAAGAAAGGAACAGAGAGGGGAGTTTGCTTTGGAGCGTCACAAGTATGTCTTCAGAAAGTTCCAGAGCTCAAAACCCTGCCAGAGAGCACACTCTGAATCTTCTTTTGTGGGAATGCAAACACACAGTCTGTAAACCCTTGGAGCAAGCCTTCGTGATTTGTGCCAAAACCTCCATAGCCCTCCCCTGACCTAACTCGGTGTAACACCAAGAAAGGAACAGGGGAGTTTGCTTTGGAGCTCGGTGTAACACCAAGAAAGACACAGGGAACTGCTATGATACCCCCGAGGACCTTCTTGAGCTTCTCGACAGCGCTTTCAGCCTTCTTTAGGAGCCCGTCCGCTTTCGACCACTCGGCCTCTGACAAGGCCGCTGGCACGGCAGGCTCCTCCTTCTTGTCCTCGATGGCTGGCATCGCCGCGGGCGGCGGAGCAGCCGATGAGCCAGCGGCGTTCCTGAGGTCCTCCTCTGTCGGCTCAGGCCTTTCCACAGGCTCGGACTTGATCGCTGCCACGTTCTTTCGCTCGTCCATCGAAGTGGACTTCAAGGTTCGCCATTGACAGAACACCACGTTGTCTTGGGTGACAACGGAGACTTCATCATTCAAGATCGCGGCCCTGAGCTGCTCATCCGACAACCCAAAGCGCCCTTTAAAGAGCGTTCTCGGCAATCCTTTGTCTCCCCACCCAGTGGCCTGCTTCTTCTCCAGACTGCTTTCCCCCGCCACTTCTGCGGTGTCGCAGGTGAGGGCAAGCTTCCCTGTCTCGGGGTCACGACTCACTGCGTTCTTCCTCTTGCCGTTGCCGCCGGCACTCAAAGGCTCCCACTCCGTCTTCATTTTCTCTGGCACTGCTCCTGCTGCGAGCAACACGTTGAACTTGAACTGCTTGCTGCGGTCTCGTCGACCCGGCCCAGCTTGGCTTTCCTCCGGCTCTTCTGCTGGAGTCTCGCCGGACTCCTCAGGCTCAAGCCCATTGATCCAGTCGCCGGTCAAGGCCTCTGCCATGCTTCGCTTCCTTGTGAAGGCCTTTGGCTTCGGGTCGGCCTTTGCCTTGGGGTCGGCCTTCGCTTTGGGGTTGGCCTTGTTGTCTTTGGGCTCGGCCTTCGCTTTGGGGTTGGCCTTGTTGTCTTTGGGCTCGGTCTTCTTCTTGGGGTCGGCCTTGTTGTCTTTGGGGTTGGTCTTCTTCTTGGGGTCGGCCTTCGCCTTGGGGTCGGCCTTGGCCTTGGCTTTGGGTGCTGTCTTGGCCTTCGCTTTAGGGTTGACAGGGTCGGCGGGCTTGGCTTTGCACTTCGACTTGGGCGTTGTGGGTGCTGGGGGTGCTGGGTTCGGCTTGGCCTTCGCTTTGGGCCCTTTGGGCTTGGCAGGGTCGGCCTTGGCTTTTGGCTTTGCGGGTGCCTTGCTGGGTGCTGGGCTCGCCTTCGCCTTTGCTGTGCTTTTCGCCTTTGCAACAGCCTTCCCCCCTGGCTTTCCTCCCGACTTCAGGATCCCCGGTCTTGGCTTACTGGGCTCGGCTGCTGGGGTCTCCTTTTCCTCCTCCTCCTCTACCTCGTCGTCGTTTTCCTCTTCTTCCTCTGCTCCTTCTGGGTCCACTTCTTCCTCAACCTCCTCTGGAGCCTCTTGCTCCTCTGCCTCCGATCACTTTGGCTTTGCCATAGCTGTGTGCGGGCACAAAAAAAAATCTTGTGCAAAAGATCGCTTCGGCAGAATGGGCTCCACGTCTCAGTGTCCATGACCGAAATATATATACATGTGCGGAATCCCTAGCATTTCTTCGACCTCTGTTATATATAGATATATATACACACATACAGAGAAGAAGAGAGAGAGCACCCAGGGAGGCCCGAAATTCACCAGAAGGAGAAAAAATTTCAAATTAAGCTTTTCTTTCTGCATTTATAGTTTTCTGTATTCAAAAAAGCTACACACACACATACAGAGAAGGAGAGAGAGAGAGAGAGAAAGCACGAAGGAGAAAACAAAATTTCAAATTAAGCTTTTCTCTCTGCATTTATAGTTTTCTGTATTCAAAAGCTATAAATGAACCCGATTTCGTTTGTTTTGGCTCACATTGAAGACTTTTCCAGCAAAAGTGTATGCACTTTCGGCCAAAAGTGTATACACTTTTGCCAAAAGTGTATACACTTTTGCCAAAAGTGTATACACTTTTGGTGAAAGTGTATGCACTTTTGATGAAAGTGTATACACTTTTGATGAAAGTGTATACACTTTTGGCGAAAGTGTATGCACTTTTGGTGAAACTGTATGGACTTTTGGTGAAAGTGTATGCACTTTTGGTGAAAGTGTATGCACTTTTGGTGGAAATGTATGCACTATTGGTGAAAGTGTATGCACTTCTGGTGAAAATGTGTGCACTTTTGGTTGAAATCTATACATTTTTGTTGAAAATGTATAGATTTTTGAATAAAATGATACGTTTCTGGTGGAAATGTATAGATTTTTGGTTAACATCAAAACAATTTTGGTAGAAATGTATAGATTTTTGGTTAAAATCTATACATTTTTGGTGGAAACGTATAGATTTTCACCTAAAATGATACATTTTTGGTGGAAATGTATGAACTTTTGATTAAAATCTATACATTTTTTATAGAAATGTATAGATTTTGTGCTAAAATGTATGTGTGTTCTGCAAAAGTCTGTGTTTTTTGCAAGTGAAAAAACATTTTTCAATAAAATCCATATGTACTCACTGAATTTTATTACTGGTTGCTGATAATCCAATCAAAATTACAATCGTTTTTAATATTTTTCATGAAGATTCCAATGGAATTTCTACAGAACTCTAAATTCGCGGATGAAATTTGGCTCTTTGTTTTAAAGAAAATGCTTGAAATGCTACGGAATTTACAAAACTCTTTTGTTTTACAATGTGAAACCGTCACAAAATATATGCAACTTCTACGGTTTCCGTCTCAAACCATTGAGAAGATTTTGACTTCATTTTGAACAATCACAACAAACCGGTTTTGGGAGCATAAGAACACTCACCCCACCCTATACCCCACCCCACCCCCCATGATGGTTTTCGCTGTCCCCTTGTTGTGTTTTGGTGTGCTCACATAACCCTCCCCTGCCCTAACTCGGTGTAACACCAAGAAAGGAACAGGGGAGTTTGCTTTGGAGCTCGGAATTCCACTAGATCTAGACCGGGCCGCGAAGCAAACTGTCCCTTTGCTGTCTTGTGTTTTGGTGTGCTCACATAGCCCTCCCCTGCCTTAACTCGGTGTAACACCAAGAAAGGAACAGGGGAGTTTGCTTTGGAGCTCGAAATTCCACAATCTAGACCGGGCCGAAGCAAAAACCAGGAATTCCACACAGCTATACCACACATCTCTCCACTGCACAGAAGCACACTATTTCTGCGATGTTTTCCTCTGCGACCACACGGCATCCGACCAGCATGGGGTCCTGGCAGCGATGGCCACCCCTCGATGAACCCGAAACGAAAGCCCTCCACCCTAACCCGAGAATTCTTATATAGCCCCCGAACCAGCTCTTGTGTGTCCCACAAGCCAGAAAGAAGCTGAAACCTCAGCCCCTTCAGCCACAGAAACCCGGGCCCCTTGGCCTTGTGCACCCAAAACAGCTCTCTCTTATCCCCATATACCCAAAAATCGAACCCCTCTGCCCTTATATATAACCCCAACCCCATAAACCTGAAACGAACCTGCAGGCCCTTAACCCGAGAACTCTCTCTTAACCCCGCGAACCCAAAACACACACCTTCGTCATGAATCCTCTAGACCCTCCAAGGATGTGGTTCGGAGAAGGAAATCGAAGTCACAGGAACCGCTGTGTGCCCGAAACCCGCGAAAAGCGCCACGACCTAGCACCCTCCGGCCTTCCACTTCTCAACCAGACGAGTCCACACTTCTCCAGCAGACGAATCCAAACCGGACCCTGTGCGAGTCCGGGGGCAATGCTTTTTTGGATTCGTGGCTTGATTGTAACAACCGACATGCGACCGAGTCTGCCCCGTTCTTTTGCTTCCATGCACTATATGCACACACTGACAAACACGTTGCGAGAGAGAGACGAACGATTTCGGTGCATCAACCGCAGAGAAATGAGACAGCACAGGGGTGCACGAGATTTTGCGGGTGGGCACACAGCGAATCGCGAGCAGCCACGTGCTGTATCCCTTGACCTAACTCGGTGTAACACCAAGAAAGGCACAGGGGAGTTAGCAGCCACGTGCTGTACACATCGAAAGGGCGATCATACTACACGGCCGAAAGTAGCTCCAACTTCCGGGCTATCACATCTTGCAGGGATTTGCCAGCAACCAGCATGTCCATGAGCTCCCGAGCAATCGCTGCCCTCGCTTCTGAAGCCAGGCCCTTCGAGGACACCTGCAGAAGCTGACAGCCCCTCTTCGTGCCGAGCCACTCACAGATGGCAATCCTCTCAGTCGGAACCCCTCTGTCGTACATCATGAACATATACTCAGCACCATCCGGAGCAGTAAAGATTTGCTCGGCCTGACCGGGCACGGCCTTTGCCACCGCCGCCGCCGCTTCGGAAGGCACGGCCTTTGCAACCGCCGCCGCCGGTTCGGAAGGCACGGCCTTTGCAACCGCAGCCGCCGGTTTCTTCTGAACCGCCTTCGACTTGAGTTTCTTTTTAACCACGGCCGTCGCCTGGGCTTTACCCTTGGCCTTGGCCTTGGCCTTGGCCTTGGCGGCTTCGATCCTGAAGCTGTCTTGGTCTCCGTGAATGCAGGCCTGCGACTTCTGGCCAAAGCAATCAGATCCAAGTTGCTCAGAGTCACCGGCTGCTCTGCCGCAGCAGCACCGGAAGAAGCAGCACCGGAAGGAGCCGAACCGCAAGGATCCGAACCGCAAGGAGCAGAACCGGAAGGAGCACCACCGGAAGGAGGAGGAGTGGAAGGAGACTTGAGGACATTGTCGAAAATTCGGTGCAATCCAGAACTCTCCTCGGTCGCGAAGATCTCGACAGAGGTCTTCGAGTTATGATCCACTGCTGTGTTTGTCGTACACAGGGAATCAAGAGAAACCATAAAGGTCAGGTCCACATCGGAGTCAGAGCCACCTTCGTCCTTGGCAGCCTCTTCAGCCTCCTCGTCATTCAGCTCGACCTTCTCCATGACCATTGTGACTTTGGCTTTCTCTGCCTCAGAAAGCCGCCTGAAAGCGGCTTCCCGTTTCTTCTTGTTAACTTTCAGCTGGCGAAACCAGCTGAGCAATATTCTGATCGAGATATCAACAGAGGCAGTGAACTTGTTCTCGTCCTGGCCGCTGTTGTTGGTAACGACACCGTTCAACATGCAAGCTTGGATTGCTGGAATCATAACTCTGCTGAGTATCTTGGAATTTCGACAAACATCGCTGACCAGGTCAAAGGCCAGGGCGGCAAATCTCGCCATCCACCGGGCATCAGCGCTTTTTTCGAAACTCATCCGGGCCCGGAACGATGCATGACCAGAGGTCTGTGGTGCTCTTGTCCCTTAAATGGCTGGTGAGGCATTTTTGCACATCTGACACCGACACAGTCGAGTCAGCACACACTCGCTTGTTGCTCGGTTTCCGCTGGACTTGCATCAAACGATCCAGACGAGTAGCCATGGCTCTGAAAAAGCTGTATATAGCACTAAAGTAAACCCTAACTGATGTAAGGCTTCACCGCTTACAGGAAAGCAAAGCGACACTCAGCAGCTCGCAACCATGGGCGCACCTTACGCGATCTTTTCCTCGAATTCAAACGTCAGAAGACTTCGCTCTCTTCAAACATGCCTAAGGCATTTGGAAAGATTGAGCTAAATATCTTTGCTCGAATCATGGCACTTTCCGGCCATATGACTTAAGGTCGTCTAAAAGTAGCTTTTGCATACCATCGGTCATGACTCAAGGTTTTTTCTTCGTAGCCTTACCTGATGGCAGCAGATAATCAAAAGCATGCACGACAGGACATCTGGCAACGTCGCACCTGTTACAGCCCTAATTTCTCCTCATCTTCACTCCTCCTTGACTGCGCCGCGAGGTTCAGTCACCCTCGTGAACTCTGTCCAGAGCGATGTAGTTGCGTGTTAAATACACACTCATATTCCCTAGCTCTTTCTAGGTCGTCGGCGTAATTGACTCTCTTATCTGGGTCATCCTCTGCTCGGTTCAGACAATAGTGGCAGATGCGCTTCCTCTGAACCCTCTCTGCAGTCCCTTGGTGTCGAAAAGCATGACAATCTCCGTAGACATGGAAACACTCGTTGTTCGGAACCACAAACGCTTCGGCCGGTGGCTCATGCACATACCTCAAAATAACCCTCGTCTCTGGGGCCACAACACGCTGAAACGCCTCACTGGTTTGGGTTCCTACTTCATGCGTTTCCTTGATTCCATGTGCCAGCTTCCTCAGCAATTCCAGCCTCTCTTCAGCCTGAGAATCTGCAGCTGAAGAAGGCTCAGCTGCTCGTGGGGGATTCGGTAGCTGCGCTGACGGTTGCCTTTGCGCATCACTCGCTCTGTTCTGCTCGCCGTCCAACGCGAACCTCCAGCTCCCTTTGAATCGCAGATGTAGTCGCATCCCTTAGCTTTTGGAGCCTGCGCACTCGTCGAGAACTTGCGCCAGGCGTGGCCCTATCGTAAGCTAGCCACATCAGCCACTTCAGCAGCTCCCATGCTAACAGAAACAAAATCACTGCGATCCAAAGCAAAGCCCACGTCACCATGCCATAGTCGACTGCCAACCCTGTCCTGACAACCAAAGCCTCTTCCTCATCCCAGCTATAGGCCTCTCCAAGTACAGCTTGCGACAGTACCAGAAGAGCTATGAGACCCTTGGGAATTTTATTAGGGGCTACTGCACTGCTGCTGCCGCTTGCTGCTGTTGGCTTCGGCTCTGGATCTTCTCCTTCATCATGCGGACCTCGCAAGTTGATCAAGCGACTCAAAGAGCGAATCCTTTGGGAAGCCAAAGCTTTAGTCAGCAAATCAGCAGGCTGAAATTCCCCATTGCGATGCTGCCCCACAATCATATTCCCGTTGATCAGCTCTAAGACCCATGCACTGCGAAGCCTAAGGTGCCTTGTTCTCCAGCTCCCTGACCCATTTGCGATTGCAAGTGCCGAGGTGGAATCTGAGAACAACTGGTGTGGCTTGTCAGGGGCTCTCACATCCTGAAGCATTGAATCAACGCTCTGCAGCGCGAAAATGGCCTCCGACATTGCCATCAACTCAGACTCTGCGGTGCTCAACGTCACTGTTGTCTGCCTGCTTGAGCGCCATGAGATTGTACAACCATTCAATTGCACAAGCCATCCAGTATGGCTCCGTCCCCCTTCCGGGGCAAAGCTCGCATCACAATAGGCTGTCAAGCCCGATCCATCTCCCTCATAGATCAAAGACAGGTCTATGGTTCTCTGCAAGAACGCCAGAACCTTTTCTCCAATTTGCACGGCTCTCCTAGGCGCTCTTGTTGCCAAAGATCCTACCAAGGATGCAGTGAAAGCCACATCTGGACGGGTTCGCTGCGAGATCCACAGCAATTCTCCCGCCCACTGCTGCGCAGACCTTAGTTCTTCTTGCGTGTATTCACCCTCCTCCTCGCTGACTGCAAACACGGCCAAGTCCTTGGAGAGAGGGATCACGTCCTTGCGGTTCGGCGAAATACCATGTAGCCGTATCAGCTCCTCTATGTAGGACTTCTGCGACAAAGCGTAACCTTGCGTACACATTGAAATCTCTATCCCCAGAAATCGCAAGGGCCCATCTGAAATCAATTGCAGGTCACTCGTCTTCCAAATCTACTTGATCGCCTTCGCCAGCTCCTTGATAATCGCTGCATGACCGCAAATCAACAAATCGTCGACGTACACTACAATGATGCCGATGAGCAACGACCCCTCTTGCAGCACTGACCACCACGATGGCTCCACCGTGCCCTGTAGCAAAGTGACCCTCTTGCCCTCGAAGATCAGTTGGATCTGTGCCAACCTCAAGTCTCTGTACGATCCCCAAAGTTTGGGTGATTCCTGTAGACCGTACACCGCGTGGGTCAGCCTCCACAGCTCATCAGGCTTACACAAGCCAGCTTTGATTAGCGCCTTGGGCGGGATGCCATACACAAGTGGTGCCCCTGCCAAAGCCTTGAGTGGAGTTTGCAAGAAAGCTGCTACCACATCGATCATGCCCAAGTCCCAGTTGAAGAAACGGGCCAATGCAATAGCCGCTCTGACTACTTCTGCTGGTGCCGTGTTGGTGTACACCTCGCCGGCTTGGTGGGCTGCAAAGTTGCCGCATATGACGATTCGGGATTTTCGCTTAAACCAAACACTGTGTTCTTCACCTTCAGGTGGAGGGTCTGGTGGTTTCACGGTGTATACTACCTTCATTGGCAGCACTTGACCCTTTCCAGATTCAACATCCCGTCGGACTTCCGGATCATGGCATTGCACCCGATCGACTGCATGCTCCAGCGAACTCACCTCCTTTTTCAGAGATTGCAGCCAGCTTTCGAAGTGCTGGGCCACTTCTTTGGGGTTCACCGTGTGCACAATATTCAACGGGCTATCCAATGACTCCAGTAGTGCTTCCACATTCTCAGTATAGCCAACCTCAGCTTTGGAGATGCACACCCCGAACTGCGACTCAGTAGCCACCTGAACTGTGCCTTTTGCTTCATCATCAAGTAGCAAACGCATCTCCCAAGAAACCCAATCTTCACCAACCACATCATTAGAAGCTCCCGAATGTTTTGCATCACTATCTTCACCTTGGGGGTTCTTGAGAAACCGCACCCTGGAGCTCGACAGCCTCCTCGACTATCGTGCTCTTATCCTCGGCCTCGCCGTCCAACGTCTTCTCCACTGACAGCATGTTGATGTAGATTTCAGCCTGAGGATCGTCTTCATTCAAGGGCATCGGAAAACCCAATTCCCATAGTAGTTCCCGGTCTGAACGCGGAAGGTTCTTCATCACTCCCGGGGTGTATCCCACTAGAACCAATCGCTCTCCTTTCCATGGAAGAACTGCATGACGGCGGTGGGGATTCAGGTAGAATACTTGTCCTTCTTGAATTGGGTAGGCACAGCCATAACGCACTCTACCTTCACGAGATTGTAGCTCTAGGATTCTCCCCGATACAACGTCACCATTTCGAAGTTCCTGCCAAATCTCTCCCCCGCGCTTAGGCATGACAATCGGCAGCAAATAGTTCAAGGTGCCCATGGCATTATTCCGGTCAATGTGAACTTCCCGCTCATTGTTCACGGAAATGAAGACTGAGGCAAACTCTGCATCTGGAGCCTTGTCCTTCAGTAACTTCAACGCCACCCTTGCGAGCCACGGTCTCTCTATTGTTGCTTTGGTCACGCCTGCTTTTCCTCCAAATCTGAACATCCCATAGTTGTTGTCGGTAGAAGGTAGGTACTTCCCCGCCTGGATGATAATGGCTTCAGCCTCCTCCTGTGACCAATCCCCAAGAACTGACTCTGCCCATTTCTTGAGACCCTCATCCTCAACGACCGTCACCTTGGAAACCCCAACCACATCTCCAGACCCCGCTGCCTTGCCCCGTACTCTACGTTCTGGTGGGCCTGGCTCCTCCGCATGGAATCTTTCGGCCACAGGACCGGGATCTTGGAGGCCAGCTCGCACATGTAGAGTGTGAACAAACTTCTCGCCCTCATCGCTTGCAATGAACACCAGATGACCTTTGCTAAAACTTTCTGAGCGACCTACATATACTCCTTGAGTCCACTTGGGTGCTAGGTCATCAAGCTTCGGGCCTTCCAGCTGGCGCTTGCGTACCATCACCTTTGCGCCAAACGGTGCTGCAAGCATTGGCTCAAAAGCTAACACATCTGCTCTTTGCATCGTGGCTGCCGTAGACACCGCCGTTGGCCAGAGATGCTGTGGAAGCCCTGCTGATAGGAGAAGGGCTCTGGCTCGCTGCTTGATCCACCTCACCGTTGATTCTGCAGCTCCATTCGTCTGGTGAACTCCAGCTTCAGAGGTGGTGGCCCTGATTCCTTGGCGTTTCAGCCACTGCTTTGTAGCCCTAGCTTGGAACTCCATACCGCGGTCCGTGTGAAAGCGCAACACCGGGATATTCAAGGATTGGCAATACAGAACTACATCCTGAACCGCCTCCAGTACTGTTGCCGCCTTATCGTCCCGAAGACCTGCCGAGAAAATAAGATTCACCATCTCCGGGGCCGCCAAGTCGAGGTCGTCCTCAGGGTCGCGCTTTCCCCGCTCTAACTCCGGAGGATCACCTTCATCATCTGCTTCAGCTCCAACAACATCACGAACTTCTTCACCACTAGGAGCGGCACCCTCCGACGCCAAGCCATCATCACTGTTATCATACTCCTCCTCGGCAAGCTCACCCTTGTCATAGTCGACCCAAGCCCCCCTTCCATCATCCACGGAGGTCTTAGGCACTCTGAGCTTTGCTACGAAGATGTACTTGAACGCCTTTGGAAAAGCTCCCCGCGCGTCCGGGTCTGAACCTCCTATCTTCACTGGACCCGACAGGTCAGCTGACAGCACAAAAGCCGATGGGTGCTCCAGACGGGAATGTCTTCTTCCAGTCCCGCCAGCTTGTACACAAACAGTGCAATCGGCTCTATACGGTAGATGCCCTCTCCGAACATGATCTCTCCACTGCTCTGCGCTCATCCGTAACATTCTGGGCACTGTTCCCCAAGACCTGAGCGCAATCACGAGGTGCTCGAAAAACTCTGTAGGCCACACGCATGCTGGGGTCCTCTCCGCAATTGGCCCGTCACTATGGTATCTCATCCGAAGTCCATCTAAATGCCGTAGGGGAAGGTTGGTTCCCAGCGTTGTGTGCCTTGTGAAAGCCTTGCCTAGAGCCGCCATGTCGAGATTGTAAGAGCTCAATCCAGCTTCCAGCGCATACTCAGACCAAAGGGATGTTCGCCAAAAGCTCACCACATCTGGGTACAACGGGTCACCAAACTTCAGATATCCCCTAGGGTCCCTTGGGTGCTCGAGCATGAACGCGACTTCCTTGGGTGCATCTGGCTCCAAATCTGCTCGAAGCCTCCCAGCAGTTGAAAGCGCATGGAGATACAGCATCCTGGCAATCAGTTGGGTCTCACGGTTCACCTCATAAACGTCAGCATCGGATTGCCCGGGCCAGTTGCCATAGGGGAACTCTTGACTGCGTAGGGGTTCTGGACCCCCCGTAACATGCCTCGAGATCATAAACGTTCCCTGCGGTGGCCCTCCGATGATCCCGGCTATCTTCCCCTTCCTGGCAGCGTACTCCAACACTCTCCACACCGAGGGGCGAAGGATGTTTTGGGTGCGCCCTCTAGTAATGTCAAGCTCCAAAACCACATACCCATGCCCTTCAAGGTGTCGAAGATCAGCTCGCTCACGCTCTCCTGCAAAAAGGTGAACGAGCCATTTCTTTGAAGCCCACAGCCTTTTTCGAGCTCGGCGATTCAAGTGTTCCAAGCCCCGAAGAACGTCCCATCCATTGGCCTCTGGCACTGGCTCCGTAAGCCCTTCCAAACACTGCCGAGGCACTTCCTGAAAGAAGGGGGCTAGCCTTGGTATTCCGCTTCAGCACCTCCAGGTTCTCATCTTCAAGACGGGCTATCAGCTTCAAGGCGTCCCTCTCCGTAATCTCCGGGCACCCTTCTCGTACTCTTAGCTGGAACACCTCACCGTTGCGACCCTCAAGCTTGCACTTGTTACTACTCCATGTCATGGTATATCCAAGTTGTCCAACAAGCGCTCCCAGTGGACGTTGTTGGCACCAGGATTGTTCCAGCCTTATTCATCTTGAGGAAGATAGACTGGCCACCTGCCAGGTTCACTGTGACTGGATCTGCTTCACGCCACTCCTCCTCGGACCGGGCGCGCCTTAGCGCGTGAGTTGCCCCCGAATCCACAAGTGCAAACATTTGATCTCCTCCATCACCTCCACTCAACGCGCACTGCTGCTTCAAAGTCACCACATTCAGCGATGGGCCCTTATTCGAAGCCTCAGCCCCTGCGACCTTTGCCGCTGCTTGCAGTAGCGACTCCAATGTCCACACAGGCTCGCCCGTGACTACGCCCGTCGACGGCGCACCTCCAGGGGACACCTCACCATCTGGCTCAAGTCGCTGCACTCTGGGCGGACTGGAAGTAGTAGGAGCTGTCGCTGAGGTAGTAGATGTTGTCTGCTGGCTCCCCTGTCCAGACTTCGGGGATGGTCGGTTCTGCTTAGTAGGGCAATCCTTGTTGCGGTGCTCTTCGCTCCCACGTCAAGCACTTACGGGCCTTTTCATGCTTGGGTAAGGTCGAAAGATCATGCACATATGGACATTTTTGACCACGACGACACCCGGCAGGACGGTAAAAGTATTTGCACGGAGATTTCGCTGAAGTAGTCCCAGGTGTCACTTGCTGCTGCCCTGTACCCAAAGCCTTAATCTTCGGAAGGAGCGATTGCGTTGAGGACCGCGCCGTGCTGATGCTCTCGAGCTCGGCCTGGAGATGCTGGTGGTAGCGCTTCACATCCTCAAGGCTCGGTTGTCCATCTATGCGAAGTGTCGACCGAAGCAACTGCGTACGAAATTGCGAGTCGCCCCCCTCCGCTATGAACTTTGAGGTTACAGAGGTCAACGTCTTTGCCAACACAGTCCCATCTGGACACAACATGTTGAGGTCGGCGCACCGCTGGATCCACCTTGGCCAACCCCGCAGCCACGTAAGAACTTCATCTAGGCTTTCTCCCGCGGAGGGCGTCTGGAGGCTCTGTAAAACCAGGGTTTTCTCAGAAGCGCCTCCCGGCTGATAGGCTGTGTGGAGCCTGAAGAGAATCAAGACTGCATCCTGAACAACCCTACGGGCAATAAGGTCTTGCCGAACTTGCTCACTCAAACTCTGAAGAAGCATCGAGCAGGCACGGGCGTTAACCCTCGTCCATTTGCCTTCCGACAGGGCTGAGCTATTCAAAGGTTGCAGCTGAAGCCTTTCCAGCGGAGTACACCCCAGCCACTTCGCATAAGTGTCCCGGACTAAGGACACGACTTTGCCCCACCACATTCCAGATGATGGGGATAGGTCCTGCATAGACACTGTGATCTGCGCCAGCCAATCCTGAAGCACGATTCCAGCCGATTGGCCATCCGGAGAGACCAGTGGTGGGAGAACGGCTACAGAGGACTTCACAGCTTCTGGCACATCATCTTCCAGTCCTCGCTGCAGCGTCTTTGCTTGCATCTCCTGCAGCTGGGTCATACTCTTGGTCAAAGCCTCAAGCATTGCAGCAGTTTGATCCCCTTCTACCCGCGGGGCAGTAGTGCCAGGATTCCCAAAAACTTCAGGCTGCCGTTGGGAACCCAGCTCATGAGGCTGCGTGGCGGACCTCCTTGCTGTAACTTCATCCCAGAGAGCTGTAAGAGGATCACGCCATGCATCTGAAGAAGCCCCATGAACTATAGGAGGATCCCGTAGAGAACTCCCTTGATCAGGTACTCGAGGGACTCCTGAAGCACTGGGTCCCGGTTGCTCCACCCTGGTCGCGGCCTGCACCTGCGCTGCCCGCAGCTGATCATGTAATCGAGCATTCTCACCTTCCACCAACTGCAAACGATCCAAGAGTCCGCTTAGCTGCCGCTGCACTTCTGCTTGTATGGCTTCTGTCGGTAGATCGCTGCTGCTGGGGGTAGGGATATTAGGGTTAGATTCTATTCCCTTAGGTCTCATAACCCCTACCGGCACTCCCAGTCCTGGAGTCACAGCCTCCGTTGCCGCCGGTCTTGGTGGCTCATCACCTCCAGTGCCACTTGGTTGAAATATGCGCCGGGGCCTCGGTGGAGACTGCAGAGGACTTGGCAACCACGTTACCTGAGGGGCCCTAAACAACTCCCCCAGGCGCGCCATCCAAGCTGGAAGGCCATTGCCTCCAACCTGTCTCCCAGCATCCATTCTTGCCGTAGACGCTGACAATCTCGATCGCGGCGTCATAAAACCGCCAAGCATTCCTTCGTCCTCAGAATGCACAAAAGCCGCTTCTCCAGAAACAAACAAAGCCTGATCAGCAGATCCTCCTCCACTTGCGCCCACTTGGTCGGCGATATTGGTGCGAGGCTCCAATCCCTGCATCAAGACCTGGTCGCTCCCAGGATCCACGCACTGCTTCCAGCATTCAAGGCTCTGGTAGTCGAGGTAGTCGTCTGGGGCAGCGTCTCCGTCCCTGGCTGAACGTCCCCGCCTCCTATACCGCCTCCTCCACTACTTGTATCTGGCTGCACTAGCTCAGATCCGGGGTACAGCCCCTGACCTGAGCATCGTGCTCCGGTTTCCTCCTCCGGTGGCGGTCGCGCCACCCCTTCGGTTCCCTCGGAACCATTCGCTTGCGGAGCCACAGGCTGAGCTTGGGAACTCATAACCTGATGTAAGGCTTCACCGCTTACAGGAAAGCAAAGCGACACTCAGCAGCTCGCAACCATGGGCGCACCTTACGCGATCTTTTCCTCGAATTCAAACGTCAAAAGACTTCGCTCTCTTCAAACATGCCTAAAGCATTTGGAAAGATTGAGCTAAATATCTTTGCTCGAATCATGGCACTTTCCGGCCATATGACTTAAGGTCGTCTAAAAGTAGCTTTTGCATACCATCGGTCATGACTCAAGGTTTTTTCTTCGTAGCCTTACCTGATGGCAGCAGATAATCAAAAGCATGCACGACAGGACATCTGGCAACGTCGCACCTGTTACAGCCCTAATTTCTCCTCATCTTCACTAACCCTGAACCCTTGATGGCTCTGAAAGCTATATAGCTCTAGAGTAAACCCTAACCCTGAACCTTTCAAGCTGAAGCCCAATAGCTCGAGTACAATGGGGGGGGAACCTAAAACCCCAAGCTTGACGGGTTTGAAGGGCTTTACAGAGGTGTGGAGATTTGGGCTTGAGAGCTTTCCCTGCCCTAACTCGGTGTAACACCAAGAAAGGGACAGGGGACTGCTATGATACTCCCTTCCCCTGACACTGTGCGAAGACAGCCTGGGCACTACAATGTCATCAAACACATGTCGAGTTGCCCGAGCCTTGGCGGAGGCTTGCTGCTTGCAGATGATGTCCCACAGGCATCGAAGGATTTCCTGCGGCAGCAAAAGCACAAAGAACAAATCGATGTTATGAGCCGTACCACCACATTTGCAACACCACGTCCATCAAACACACATGTAGCTGCCGCCTTGCATAGAGATTTTTGCGAAGGCACAAGGCCGTGAGTTCAGGTGAAACAGAGAAGCAAGACGGCAGCCCGAGCCACACAGAGGCTTTTTACGGGGTGCAGAAGATGCTACACCTGTGCGATGGCCGTGCCTGGCCTCCCCTGCCTTATATAACTCGGTGTGACTATCCATGTTCTGTGTTTGGTGGCAAATAGCTATAAGTAATAAATATATGTCAACCCTTCTTATAACATACACACAACTCACACCAAGAAAGGGACAGGGGACTGTGCTATGATACTGCCTCCCTGCTCTCACACTCCCTCCCCTGCCCTGACTCGGTGTAACACCAAGAAAGGAACAGGGGAGTTTGTTTGGGAGCTCAAAAGTCCACCTCATGTGGGTGGCTCACAGTCCGGGAGTGCTTCAGACCTCCTCGACGGTCATCACCCAGACCCAGAAGCCGTCCTCCATGATCTGGTACCAGCAAATGATGAGGATGGTCTGGGTGCCCACGATGTTCGCCATGTTCTCGAACTCGGGATCCTCAGGCCTCTGGAGCAGGACCACAGGCCACCAGCTACTCTCGGGCTCGGGGCTCTCGAAGACCATCTGCGGGTTCCTCAGGGCCGCGGTTTAGGGTTTAGGGTTTATGGTTTAGGGTTCAGGGTTTAGAGGGTTTAGATGGTTTAGGGTTTTTAGAGGGGTTATAGAGAGGGTTTACAGGGTTTAAAAAGTTTAAGCCTTTGGAGCTCGGTGTGGAGCTTCAGGTGGTCCTTGGAGTACGAGGCATTCGTGTACTTGCCGGACTTAGGAGCATAACTCACCCAGGCAAGATGGTACTTGGCCACCTGGGCTCGTGTCCAAACCCCCTCTGTGGTCACTCTTCCTATACTATTCTGTAAAAATTCTATAAACCTTATCGTTATTTTTTATTGGTTCTCCTTTTTACCCACAAGCCCACCTGCTCCTTTGTGAAATCAAACGTTTTCGCATTCTTGCTCTCGCCGTACTTCACCTTCATGGCCTTGGTGGCATGGATGCTCCGTACCAGGGACGGAAGCTTCTCCACATCGCCCCAGTACTCCACACTGTTTGCCAGCGACAAACAGTGCAATCCGCCGCCGAATCGCCGAACTTTCGTGAAGGACTCCCGGACTGCAGCCGGGGTCATCGCACTTGGGTCCGTGAGGAGGTACGACGACTTGAGGTGCTCCTTCATGTAATTCTTGTGGTCCTTATTCTTCACGTGGTACTCGTCCACGTACTTGTCGCAAAAGGGGCACTTCTCGTTCTTGTAGCAGGAAGTGAGGACCTTGTCGGCCTCCATCACCTGCTCGTCCGAGATCTCCGGCATCTTCATGCCCGGGCTCTCTTGAAACTCTCCAAAGAGCTTCTTGAACAGGTCCTCCTTCTGGTTCTGAGCCTCCGTGAGGTTGCCGCTGCCCTTGCGGTACTTCTTCACCATCTTCAAGATCTCCTCGTAAGGCATCTTGTCTGCCTCTTCCTTCGAGATGATCCCCTTGTGGATCAAAGCTTTCTTGGCCTGTTTCGCCTCACACAGAGGGCCTCTTCCATGTTCCGGCTTGCTGTTGGACCGCTTTGCGGTGCTCATGGTCTCGTTGTCGGACGGAGGGTCTGGCTCCTCCATCACAACATCTTCCGGCACTTTCGTGCTCTCGGTGCGGGCATCGAGCCCCTCCAGGGCCGTCTTGTCCAACTTCTTCACACTCCTGCTGGCCGGCTCCATGGCGAGGAGCTACGAATTTAGATCTATATATAAAAGGTGCCCACACAAACAAAATCTACAATTAAAAACACATCTAAACTATAACAATAACATACATTCGCTAACCATCTTATAGATGCCTGCCCTAACTCGGTGTAACACCAAGAAAGGGACAGGCGGGCACAAAGAAAGATATACGAACTAAAACATGTATAAAGCTGCTTGCTAGCACATGTGTGTGAACCTGTGTGTCTATAACAAAACATGCATTAGCTAACCATCTTATAGATGCCTGCCCTAACTCGGTGTAACACCAAGAAAGGGACAGGCGGGCACAAGGAAAGTAAAGCTGCTTGCTACCACATGTCACATGTGTGTGAACCTGTCAATAACATAACATGCTTTCGCAACCCGTCCGACGGTTGCACACCAAAAAAAAGTTGCCGCTGCTTCGCGAAGCCACCAAAGGCTGCAAACCACACACACACACACAGGCACATGTGTGCACATGCTTTGGCATCCGGTCTTGTGAGCACACAAGCACCTCTCTCTCTCTCTCTCTCTCTCTCTCTCTCTCTCTCTCTCTCTCTCTCTCTCTCTCTCTCTCTCTCTCTCTCTCTCTCTCTCTCGGAGGTCCTGCCACGAAAAGACCGAGAATGTTTGCCAGGACCACGAGGAGCTCCACAGATCTTCGGCTTGCCTGTCCTGCCACACAAAGATGAAAAGATCACCAAAACCGGGAGCACATTCACTGTTCGAGCAAGTCCTGCCACCACCATAGCCGGCCATCCAGGGCGGTCACATCAAAGCACACTGTGCATCTATCAACGATACAGGATTGTGAACTTGTTCTGCTCGTCTCTCAATCACCCTATATATATATATATATATGTATCGACAACCCGACATATATACATATATATATATATATATCCTAAACCAGAAAAAAACATCCATATTGTATGTTCGTAATAAGTGCAAAAAAGGATGTCCTCTGCTGAGTGCGAGAGACCCACCCCTGCCCTGACTCGGTGTAACACCAAGAAAGGGACAGGGGCGGGCTTGAGAAGAGACACACGGCCCGGCAGCCCTAATTCTAATCATGAAAATCACAAGTGCCCTCGCAATGCCTTCCGGCTTTAGATGGCCTCCCCCGGGGTCTTTTGCAAACACCAGTGCAAGTCTCACCTCCACTCGGCCAGGGTGGATCCGCCATGCCTGAGGGGTGTGCACCTTCCTTCAACAAGGTCACAGGAGTGTGCTTCCGGTTTTGCCGCCCCCGAAAGCCCGGACGGAAGCTTGTCTGCTTCCTCCTCCTTCATGACCCCCTTGTCGACCACCGGTTTCCATCAGGCTGTTTGGCCTCTAGCAGCTGACCTCCGTGAGCCGGTTACTTGAGGAGGTCCAGTGCTACCGTCTGGATCTGCATCCAGACTTGCCGGTCGAGGAGTGGTGCTGCAGTGATGTATGGCGGGGGGTAGGTGATACTGTCTCACGGACAATCATGCACAAGTCACACAAGCAAGAACTGATTTCAGGAGCTCTTGTGGTTTAGAGGATATATATATATATATCATAAAAATGCATCCTGCCAAGTGCGAAAGACCTATATATACTCGGTGTCAAACAAAACGACACAGGGGAACCCTAGCCCTGCCCGATAACTCGCTCTCTCGCTCTCTGGCTCTCTCTTTCTCTTTTTCTTTTGTTTTTTCACCGAAACAAGACAAGCCATGCTCGCGGGCACTTCGGCTTGTGCTCGGCCTTCGGAGTCACAACTGTACATGTTGTCTCTGTCGGCAAATCTCGCTCTCGGAATCTATACGAATCTATCGCCACGTCGGCCTGCCCGGCATTCGGAATCCACTACTTTTTCGACACTTCGCACTTCCCAGTGCCTGGTTTTCAAAACACCTTTTCGGCACAGCTTGGCCCATTGAACAAAATAGGACAAAATTTACACGCCAGAATTTACACAAAAAAGTGTAATTTTTTTAAACCCCAATTTGGCGTATAAATCATTTATACCGCTTTTGGCGTGTAAATTTTCCGAACGTGTAAAATTACACGAAAAGGATCTATCAGGCAAGGCTTGGATGTCAGCCTTGGATGAGTGCATGGCGCAAAACCAAGGCAAGGACGAACTGCTGGCCGGGGCACCCAGGTCAAAGTGACCGTGTCCGACGGCGCCTGCACATGCAACTTCGCGAAGCCGCGAAAAACCACAGGCCGAGTTGGCAATCTCCAAACTCCGAAACGCGGGTCCAGGTTTTCTTTGGGTATTCTTTATGGTTTTTTGTGTATTGTTTATGGTTTTCGGTGCTGGAATGCTAAAAAACCTGCAAGAGTCACGAGAAAGAGCCTGGCTTTGGGTCTTTTTTTTGGTAATTTTTATGGTTTTCGGGCTTAGCTTCTATAGAACCTGTACGCGTTACAAGGATGGGCCATTTGTACATGCAACATAGTGCACGTCCCTTATGAGACACTCTGTGCACGGCCTCACATTCGCGCACTTCTGCTTTTTTTGGCAGCAACTTACCGGCATCCACGCACGTTCTCATCGGGAACCATGTGCAAACGCACTTGCAAGCGGTAAGCACCCCCCCTTAAATTTGGTAACTCCGGGTCAGCCTATAGCTTAAACACACCACCCTCAATTGGCGATAACGGTTCAACATACATGATAAACGCGCCCCCTCATTTGGCGATAACGGTTCATGATACGTGTTAAACAACCCCGCTCATTTGGCGATTCCGGTTCACCATATATATATATACATATATATATATATATTAATGAAGCACACCCCTTATTTGGCAATTTCGCTTCACCATATACGTCTTTAACACTCCCTCATTCGGCGAAAACCGTTCACCATACATCTTAGCTTGCGTGGCCCAAACATAAAGCGAGGGGGGTTGGGCCCCTGGGACGGGAATCGAAAAGTCTCAGAATAGTTCTGCGCTTGACTTGCTGCGACCATGGCAAATGGCCATAGCGTTCTTGACGGTACGAAGTTCGCTAAAGAAAAACAGGGCTTGAGAAAGCGGGGGGGTCTGGGGGGCGGCGCAGCCCCCCCCCCCCATTTGCAAACGCACTTGCAAGAGGACCGGCGGTTTATCACATCTTAAGCAAGCGCCCTCATTTGTCGATTCCGGTTCACCATAGTTTATGCAAAAAGCCTTAGACACACCCCTTTCCGGTTCACCATATACCTTTAAAACGGCCCTTCTTTTGGTGATAACGGCTCATCATATCTTCAACACGCTCCCTCATTCGGCGCTTCCGGTTCACCAGATGTCTTTAACACGCGCCCGCATTCGGCGATAACAAGACCCCCTCATTCGGCGAAAACCATCACCGCGGCCCAAACATAAAGCGGGGGGAGGGTGATGGGCCCCATAGGACGGGCTGTGAAACGTCTCACTACGACCAATCGCCAATGATGGCCAGAAACCGTTCTTGATGGCACGACGTTCGCTAAAGCAAGTTCACTACGGGGCTGAAGAAAGCGGGGGGGTTGGGGGGGGCGCAGCCCCCCCCATTTGCAAAGGCACTTGCAAGCGGTAAGCACCCCCCCTTATTTGGTAACTCCGGGTCAGCCTATAGCTTAAACACACCACCCTCAATTGGCGATAACGGTTCAACATACATGATAAACGCGCCCCCTCATTTGGCGATAACGGTTCATGATACGTGTTAAACAACCCCGCTCATTTGGCGATTCCGGTTCACCATATATATATATATATATATATATATATATGAAGCACACCCCTTATTTGGCAATTTCGCTTCACCATATACGTCTTTAACACTCCCTCATTCGGCGAAAACCGTTCACCATATATCTTAGCTTGCGTGGCCGAAACATAAAGCGAGGAGGATTGGGCCCCTGGGACGGGAATCGAAAAGTCTCAGAATAGTTATGCGCTTGACTTGCAGCGACCATCGCAAATGGCCATAGCGTTCTTGATGGTACGAAGTTCGCTAAAGAAAAACAGGGCTTGAGAAAGCGGGGGGTCTGGGGGGCGGCGCAGCCCCCCCCCCCCATTTGCAAACGCACTTGCAAGAGGACCGGCGGTTCATCACATCTTAAGCAAGCGCCCTCATTTGTCGATTCCGGTTCACCATAGATTATGCAACAAATCTTAAACACACCCCTTTCCGGTTCACCATATATCTTTAATACGGCCACTCAGTCGGCGATGACCGTTCACCATATATCTTAAACACGGCCCCTGTTTTGGTGATAACGGCTCATCATATCTTCAACACGCTCCCTCATTCGGCGATTCAGGTTCACCAGATATCTTTAACACGCGCCCGCATTCGGCGATAACCGTTCAACAAATATCTTGAACACGCCCCCTCTTTTGGCGGCTCCGTTTCAACATATGTCTTTAACACGCCCCCTCTTTTGGTGATAACGGCTCGTCATCTATCTTAAACACGCCCCCTGAATTCGGCGGTTCCGGTTCATCATATATCTTAAACGCGCCCCCTCTTTTGGCGATTCCGAGTCTCCGGTACCCCATGCTCACTGGTTGCAGGTGCAACGCCAGATCAACAGCCTGACTGACTAGAGGATTGACGGACTGACAGACTGACTGACAGACAGCCAGACTGATTGACGGCTCGGTTGGCAGACGGACTGACTGGCTGACCGACTCACCGCTGGACGACCGACTGACTGACTGACTGACCGCGCGGTTGGCAGACGGACTGACTGGCTGACTGACTGGCTGGCTGGCTGACTGACTGACCGCGCGGTTGGCTGACGGACTGACTGGCTGACTGACTGGCTGGCTGGCTGACTGACCGCGCGGGTGGCTGACCGACTGACTGACTGACCGCTCGGTTGGCTGATTGACCGACTGACTGACTGAAAGCTCGGTTGCCTCGTCGACTGAATGACTAACTTCCTGCATCCGCCGAACCGAAAACCGTAAAAAATACACCAAAAAACCATAAAAAATACCCAAAAAGAACCCCCACCCCCGAAACGCTCAGAAGCCTGGGGTGCTCCTGACGCGCAAGGTGAACCAAGCAAACACCTGTACAAGGTGCAGCTCAAAAAACCGCAAGACGCCTACGCCGCCAAACCCTGGATCCATTGTGACACCTAGTCGGTTTGAGAGGGCTCCGACTCCAGTACTAGCTGGGTTTGAAGTCCCGATACTTCCCCGGTGCGGACAGAGAATTGAATCTCGCAAAGAACGTCGAGCACATAGCCAGCGGTCGAAACCGACCGCGCAAAAACCCAGTCGTTAGGCGAGCGGCTGGCAGCACTGCGCACGTCCGGGCAGCCGGAGCCTGGTTGGGTACGTCCAAGCGCCTACACGTCAACCCCTGGATCTTGTCAGCTATTGGCCTTCAAGAACATATCATCCCGTACGTCTTTATCAAAAGGAATCTGCAGATCTCTGAGTCTCCAAAAGGGAGCCATAACAAAGAGGGTCGAGCGCGTAGCCAGCGGGAAAACCCGAAACGAAAAACAACTCGCTTTGCCGGGAAGCAGCAGGCGCGGATGCCGGCTGCGCCTGCAAAAGCATGCAAGCGCTCCAGCAAATCAACCCTGGAGTCCCTAGAACCAGGTCCCTTTAACGACATCACCCTGCATGTCTTTATTTAGACAACTCTGATCCTCTCTGCAGTCGTCAGTGCAGAGCGCATAACCAGCAGGAAACCGAAAGGAAAAAACAATTCGCTAGAAGAGCGGCTGGCAGCGCCGCACGCGCGGGAGGCGGCGGTGCCTGCGAGAGCGTGCAAGCGCTCCGGCAAGTCAACCCTGGATTCCTTTGAAATAGGTCTTGCAAAAGACACGACCCTGTATCTCTTCATGCGAACACTCTGGCCCTCTTTGCAATCGTCAGTGCAGCCTCTTGAGACCCGGTGTGATAAAAACTTTCTACACGTTACTGACTAAAAGGATATCATTCAATTCTTTATTTGTTTCAGGGCCTACCGACACATGGTTTTCTTTCAATATAGTCAACCCTATAAATATATGTCGACGTAAGGAAAAAATACTCGACTGTTGTTTGTCCGCGAAATCTATTCGAAACCGATTTTTTGGAAAAAATCGTAAAGCCCTGGAAGAACTTCGAACGTAGCCGGCGGTCAAAACCGATGCGAGCTGTGTTTTTTTTATCCCTGTTTGTGCCTCGTGCAATAAGGAAACCCTTGCGCAACGGTTTAAGGTGTAGGATTTAAAGTGACCTTTTCGAAGAGTTTGCGGGGCTTGCTTCCGCAGGTCGGGCTTGGAGTCTTGCGGATTTAACCTCAAGCACCAAATGAGAAACATCTGAAAAAGGTTTCGGCGGCTTTCGGCTTCGTTTTTCGGTTCAAGTCCTTTGGAATAGAGAATGTCTTGCGCACGCAGGTCCGTGCCAATTTGCTTCGGCCAGAACGATTCATATTTCACGCCCCACTCATAGTGAAAGAAGCGCCTAAAAAAAACATAACTCAAGTGAAAACGTCGAACGCATGACCAGCCGCCAAGGCGAAGAACAAACCCTTTCATGAGCAGAGCGACCGGCAGTAGTGCGCGGGCGAAGGTGGCAGGCGGAGCCTGCAAAGAGCAAGGGCAACGTCGTATCCCAGGAGAGTTGATGTCAGACGTTCCGGCAAGTCAACCCGAAAGTGTTTCCCTTAAAAGCTATATTTCATCCTGTACGTCTCTGCTAATACAAACTCCAGTCGATCTTGTTCACCTGTGCCAACTCCTAAAACCTCTATACACCGGACAGGCGACGAAGACCTCTTTAGTTGTAGACTTGTTTCCAGAGCGCATTCACGAATGCTTCTCTGTGAAACTAAGCAACCCTGTCAGCATTGCTAAAGAAAAACCCTACTCGAACTTGTGTTTGTCTTCGAAACCCACGCAACACTTTAATTCAGGGAACATAAAATTAATGGACACCGTTAGGGCTGAGAAAGTCCGAACGAAGAACGGCGAGCGCTCAGCCAGAGGTCAAAAGCTGCCCCTAAACCCCTTTGTGAGCAAAGCGGCTGGCAGCGCCGCGCGCGGTGTTTCAACCTGTCGAGGCGACGATGTGGTAGGTAGTAGAGTGCAGCATCACGACACAAGAGACAGAAAGTACCACGCTTGTCACAGGAGGCAAGGTTTGGCATGGGACTGAAGATGTACTGGAAAAACATGTGCTATGATACACCGGACAGGCGACGAAGACCTCTTTAGTTGTAGACTTGTTTCCAGAGCGCATTCACGAATGCTTCTCTGTGAAACTAAGCAACCCTGTCAGCATTGCTAAAGAAAAACCCTACTCGAACTTGTGTTTGTCTTCGAAACCCACGCAACCCTTTAATTCAGGAAACATAAAAACTAATGGACACCGTTAGGGCTGAGAAAGTCCGAACGAAGAACGGCGAGCGCTCAGCCAGAGGTCAAAAACTGCCCCTAAACCCCTTTGTGAGCAAAGCGGCTGGCAGCGCCGCGCGCGGTGTTTCAACCTGTCGAGGCGACGATGTGGTAGGTAGTAGAGTGCAGCATCACGACACAAGAGACAGAAAGTACCACGCTTGTCACAGGAGGCAAGGTTTGGCATGGGACTGATGTACTGGAATAACATGTGCTATGACGTGACACGATGCGAAAACAGTGGTAAGCCTCTCCGTATCCCTTCGAAAAGAAATGCTCTACGCCGCATTGGCTTAGAAAACCTCTTCAAGCCCGTACGTGGCTGTGAAGCGCATTCACCAGTACGCCTCCGAGATTACCAACATAACTACCCGCCCACAAGTTCCCGCCCAAGTGCAATAGAATATTGCAGTAAAAAGGATTATAAAAATCTGAGTTGGAAAACTCTGACATGAGACTGTTCGCACTGACAAGAAGCGAGCAACATGACTGAATGCAATGCACGGGCTCCACATGTTTTCACGCTGCCGTGCAACGATTGTCAAAAGAGTGCACGAAAGAGGAAGGGAGGAGAGAAGCATAGTCGATCAATGCTCCGTCACACACGTGTTGTGCCAACTGCACCCCACGTCCGTAAAAGAACTCTCCCCTCTCAACGAGTGACAGTGGCACATCACTTCCAGGGATCCTTCTCGCGCAACCGCTCAGCCTTCTTAAGCTTGGCAGCGGTTTTGGATACCCGCTTCTCTTTCCACTCAGCAATCTCACCGTACAATGCAGAGCCCGCTTGCAAAAGAGGCCTGAGTACCAGACCTTGGTATTCGGCAAATGAAAATCGTAACCTCAGCTTTGGATCGAATTGCTTGAAGTCTCCGTTAGTCAGAGAGTCAGCCAGCATGTTCTGAAGGCGTGGTGCCCACGTGAGCTCGAGCATGCACGACTTCTCAAGGAGCACAGCAGTTAATTCCATCAATACGGCCACCAATGGAAATGAAGTCGTGAGCCAACGCGAGACAATGTGTGAATTGCCCTTATTGTCTGTCCCCGCTGAACAGACTGTCCGCGAAGGGCCCGCTCCCGTAGGAGCGAAGAGCAACACCGCCACCATGGTGGCCAGAAGTTCGAGGGACGCTATGGAACGGTAAGACTCCCCCGCCATAAAGAAGAGAGGAGCATCTTCAGGTTTGATCCGCTCTGCAAACCATCGGCACCGACGAGGATCGTCGGAGTCTGCACATGACCATCCTCCAATATGCATCTCTGGCCCCTCTGCTCTAGCATCCGTCCTGAAGAGCTCCGGAGCCGACTCAGACGAATGTTGTGCAACCTTCGTGACCCTAAGACCCTTTAGCAGCAGCGCTTCCACGAAGACCAGAACCAAGTCGACGGCCTTGGGGAGTCGCAAGGTGTGGCGATGAGACACTGCACTGGTCCAAGCGTACAGCCGCCCCAGGAAGGGTCTCAGCATCGGAAGGACCGTGAAAGCGAATGAGAGGCGGCCCAACACGGACTGCATGTCGGCCACTCGCACCATGCCGTCGGCCCTGGTCTTACGGATCCAGCCGACGATCCAATCAGTCCTTGACTGGCTGATGCCAATCGTCCTCCCGAAAGCGAACACCGAGAACCCGATCCAGCCATGCTCAAGTCCCCCGGCGAACTTATGCCAAGCAAATGGGGTCCCCAGTACCTGAAGCAATAAGATGGTCGCCAAGATCTTGATCAGCCCGTCTCCGGACTGGGTAAGCCATATGAGGTCGTCCACATAGCTCAGGAGAACCGTCGGGTCGCCTTGTAGACAGTAGTACAGAAGTTTGCCCAGTCCCGACATGAGTCTGTACCACCAGTATGAAGCTGAAGCGATGCCGAACGTCCCCACGCAGTTGTAGTATACCTTCTTTGGATTTGATCCGCGACAAGCTTGTCGGGGCCAGTCCCGCTCCTGCGCCTGCACAAGGTAAAGACGATGAGCTCTGCTGATGTCACCACTCAGAGAGAAGTAAGCATGCGGCAATATTTCCACGGCAGTTTGAAGATCAGCGCCCGTAGGATATCGTTGGGCATCCCGAACACGGATGCAATCGTTGACGTGCTGCCCATTGCTGCCGTCATGCACGATCCTCAGAGAGCCGTCTGGCTTGGGCACCGCCCCAAGCGATGCGACAGATAGGGAATCACCATGTTTCGCCCGGGCCTCCTCCAAGTCGAGCGCGATCATCGCCCCCAGGCTCATCTCCTTGGCGAGCTGCTCGTCAAGTTGTACGGGGTTGTCTCGCGCCCCGGGATAGTTTTCGCGAAGGCCGTCTTCAAGCGGAGTGTCAGCATCGGGGTACTTCCTGTGTTTGCACTTCCGTTCGAAAAGTGCGGGCGTCCGAGGTAGACGATCCCCTACCCCGATCGGAACCCCTCTTGCGAAGGACACGGATGAAGAAGCATATTGTCTCCAATCCGGGTCTCCAGCTGCCCTCAAGAGCTCCCCAATGGCCTCGAGGTAGAAAGGCTGTCGAGGAGCCACATGCTCGAGCTCTTTCTTGGAGCCCCAGTCCCTCAGCCGCTGGAAAACAAGCGAGCGCATCTCCACCACCATCGAATCAGGGAAAGGCGAAGACGTGGCCCTCCCCGTTGCCAAGCGACAGATTTCTTTCCTCACGTCGATGTGTTTCTGGAGCACGTGCAGAGCGTCCTCGAAAATCTGCCCGTGCAAAGAAATGTCCGGACGCGTGAGACTCGTTGGCCTGTCCTTTGGCAACCATCGACCAGGAGATGCCAAGCCATGTCCATCAGAGAAATCAATCCGCTTTCCCACGAGAGTGGCCTTCAGAGGAGGTCCAAAGCCGAGTACGCCTTCACCTAGCTTTGCCTTGGGAACGCCATCGACATCCTCTTCAGAAGTTGAGCCACCCTCCTCCTCGTCGTCGCGGTTGTCGGGTTTAGGCCTCCACCACTCATCGTCTTTCGGCGCGGCATCATCGTTGTTGTCCTCCAGGATGCGCTTCACCGCGCGTGGCAAGGATGCTACCCCCGGCTGGGGTGGCAAGTTGAATCCCAGCTCCTCCAGAAACCTCCAGTCAGCCGAAGGAAAGGAAGGATTCACCCGAGGGGTGTATGCCACGAGTACTGTTCTAGTCCCTTCCCAAGCCTGCGTGCAGTGCCAAGCGGTGGGATCGAAGCAAACATGACAGCCATCATCGAACTCGAGAGTATGTCCCAAGCCCAAGGAGGGATTCGAAGGGCACGGTTCTTGACCTCCACCATCTTGAGTCCAGATGCCCCCGCCCCGAAAGGACGAGAGACCTGCCACGAGATTTCTCGATCCTCGCTCATTGCCTGTATCTCGGTGCGGGGCCGTCTGAAGGTTGCGAAATATCGCAATGGCAGAGAATGTGAAGCTCGCGTCCAGACCCCGAACGAACCTACACAAAACCCTAGCCACCCCGGGAAACAACCTGGAGTTTCTACGAAGGCCGGCAAGGCTACCGCCCACGGCATAAGCCCCGACAGCAAAAGATTTCGAATCCTTCCAAGTGACTCCATCTCGGGCCAGTTCTTCGCCGGGAAGCAAGTCGAAGATCTGAAGTAAAGACTCCTTCGAGACCGCCGAGTGTTGCAAACGCCCTGCCAGAGCTTCAGCCTGGTGGACCACCGCGGTCGAAGTGGCATTCTCAAGAGTGTCTGAAGAACGAACTTGCTCCTCCCCCAACACCGATTCGGAGGACACTCTTTGTTTGAAGGTGAGAACCGCAATACTGGCCAGCGCCTCACAGAAGCCCGAAGGGTAAGCAGCCGGCCCGGCGAGAAAATGACCAGTATGGTCGGTGCCGATGAGAGGGGCATGTGCATGACCGCATTTGCGAGACAACGGCCCTCGATAGTGTTGCTGAGGATCGAGTCGCGGCCAACCGGCTACACCAACCGACCGTAGACCGTGCCAGGTTCCAGCTAATCGTGTCGGCCGCCTCTGAGCGGCGCCGAAGGCACAAAGATGAAGGGCCACTGAAGTGGCGCGAGTCTCCTGGAAAACACGAACAGCTTCCTCCCAAGTCCAGATTGAAGCCGGGGTACCAGCCGCTGTAGCACCCAAAAATTCCGGATGCTCGATCAACCAGGGTACATGCTCCTTGGTGGCCAGGGTGGCTAAGGACAATACCCGGCGCACCAAACTCGTTCCAGCCTCTGCCTTGGATTTCCATACACCGGAGAGCCAGGGAAAACCTTCCGGCCAGTCCGAGTTCCGCAGAGGCGGTGGTCCCGTGCGATTGACGAACGTGGCCCGGTTGAATGTAGAATATGGTAAGAGTCTTCCCAGGCTTGATTTTAAGCACATTGGTAGTAGGATCGATCACTGCCGAGTACGCCTCGAGTTCTGAATCCTCGAGCGACGCCACTTCGGTAAGCAGCTCGGCTACCGGCTGATTGTTCTCGATCTGCTCTAGCTTGGCCGCTAGCAAGGACTTGGCAGGAACTTCCTTGTCCTTCAATTTCCCGAGCGAGGCTTGATGCAACCGGCGAGCCGCAGCTGGCATGATGCTCACTAGGCGTGCACAAGTCGCTGCTGAGCTCCCCAGCCGTGCTTCAGCTTTGTTTCTCTCCGAACACCTGCAAGCTGGAAGCCTGCGATGCAGTAAGAGTCCCCAATTTTAAGCACATTGGTAGTAGGATCGATCACTGCCGAGTACGCCTCGAGTTCTGAATCCTCGAGCGACGCCACTTCGGTAAGCAGCTCGGCTACCGGCTGATTGTTCTCGATCTGCTCTAGCTTGGCCGCTAGCAAGGACTTGGCAGGAACTTCCTTGTCCTTCAATTTCCCGAGCGAGACTTCAACTGCGAGCCGCATGGCATGATGCTCACTAGGCTGCACAAGTCGCTGCTGAGTCCCCAGCCGCGCTTCAGCTTTGTTTCTCTCCGAAACCTGCAAGTGAAGCCTGGATGCTTCCCAAGCCGCCAATAGGCGTGCAACCACGAGCCGCTCTGCAACCCCCGCTGTAGGATCGATGGGCAGCTCCGCAATCAGTGCAGCTCTCACCCGCTCCCGAGACTCGTCTAGCCCCGAGAACAATGCCACATTGCGGATCCCCAGCTCTCCCAGCCTAGCCTGCCACACAGCCGGAACATCCGCCTGCTCAAGCTGGAACCTGAGATCCGGCCCCAACGTCTCCAAGTGCCCTCTCTGCGCGGCCGTCAGAGCAGCCGGCGCCGCCATGAGACGCAAGAAAAGCTCTAAAAATCTAAGGCAGGACAATACTCAATTCAGCAACGCACCCTGGTTGAACCGTCACCGGCGAAACCTTTGCGCTGATTGCCGATCTCACCATGCTGATGCGATCACTCGCGCACGCACCGAAGTTTGCCAGGCCTGACACCCTTCACCCGCGTCGCAGTACACTGTTCATTCAGGAGCCTAGCCGCGCAATCCTGCGAAGCAACTCCGAAGCGCCCTCACCAGCTCAGTGACACGAAGCTCCAGGCCCGATACCCTATCGGCCAGCCCGAAAAAGGCTCGTGAGATGCCTGTGATCTCTCTCCGAAGATCCTCCCTAGGCACCGGGTCGACTGCAATCAGTCGCCGCTCCAAAACGGCCACCCGCTGTTCAAGCTCCCACACATGGTCAGAAAGCAGCAAGAAAGTATCATCCGTGCTTTCCCTCTCGTGAAGCTCAGCAGGCGGCTCTGAAGCAGGCTCCGGTTCCATGAGGCCCTCAAGACGCGTGATGAAGAAACTGATCGTTCCTTTCCCAGCTCGAGATCACAATCCTTTGGCGTACACTTGCAAGTGGAAGCATGATCCCTTGACGTACACTTGCCAGCAGCAGTAGCACTCTCACTATGAACACGATCGACCCTAGGGGTGCACACATTTTGCAGTCCGAGCAATCACGACTCGCTCGAGCTCTCTCCTGAGGTCTGTGCCTCATCGGCGGTGCTGGAGGAGAAGTCCTCCGAACCCGAAGCGTCCGCCTGGGCTGCCTGCTGTCCCTGCTCAGGTTTGAAGCAGTGCTTGCATTGCCAATCATAAGAAACGCCCTCCAGCGACTCAAACAATTCACAGTTTGCCACAGACTCAGGCGTGCTGCCGCATCCACCTACACGATGAAGCCGCCGCAGCTTCTTCTTTCCTAGAACAGATACAAAGAACTTGCATGCATCTTTGACCTCAGGCGTCCTGGCAGGCATCACAAGATCACCAGGCTTGATGCCCTTCCCGCTGCTTTCAGCGAGATGTTGGGCCCGAAACTCGGCCCAGCCCTCCAACGGCCGCAAGAGATCAAGAGCCCTGTCACGCACCGAGCTCTCGACCCCGGCCCTCTGTAGCGCCTGAAACAAATCATCAAGACCTACCTCCAGAAAGGCGGGGTTGCTGCAAAGGCTCTGAATAACATGTCGCTGCAGCGAAGTGACAATGAACCAAGCACTCCGAATGTACTCATCTGAAGCTTCCACGACATGCCAACGTCCCAAGTAGGAACGACGCTCACGATCGATACCCGACCATGACGCAAGTGTGGCAATGAAGTTTCTCTCGGAATGTTCGGTAAAAGCAGCAACAACACTCGGATCCTCGAAAAGCGCAACATCAGTATGACGCACACTCCCAGCCTCGGTCAGCTCTGGCCGCTTTAGCTCCCACAGGAGCTGCTTGGACATCGTTGACATATCCACATAGCTCGCCATAACTGGCAGGCAGGAGGTCAGTCCCTTTGTAGGTCGAGGCACCAGATAATCCCTGGAGAAGGCAAACCCATCAGAAGCCCAGATCTCAAATCCGGTAGCCAGCCAATCGCTATGCAAAAGCCAAGCATCCTTGCAAACAAAGAACGGCAGCCATCTGATGCGTTTGTCAGCTCCCGAGGTTTTCGTTCTATCGAAAACTCCTCGTAATCCTTGTGAAGACATCGTCATCTGCTCCGGTAGAATGCCCTGCAGGTCATTGGCCCTGCTAGATGTCCATAGTTTCAATAGCCGTGCCCACGCATACGCTCTGACGAACTTCTTATGCGCAGAGTTCACAACCACAGCCTCTAAAGACATGACCATGATGAGGGCCAACGCTGGAGCTTGCTTGGTAGGCGGCGCCCCTGCTTCAAGCTCAGCAGTGCGAACCCGAACCAAATTCCGCACCAGGACATGAGAGGAGATGGAGGCCTCGGCCTTGACTCCTCCGACCCTCTCGAAGAAAATCACTGCAGAGAGCACAGACTGTAGTCTGGTCCTGGCACAAGGTGCCTGCCAGCTCTTCCACATAATTCATCAAGAGGCCCAGATGCGAGGGGAACACTGTCCCCTCAACAGCGAAAAACCATGCCGAAAACTTGGACCATTCCCTCACGTGCCGCCTTAGGGTGGACGCTCTAAGCATTCCTGCTGACGCCTCCAATACAGCTTGGCAATCAAGGGCGTAACTTGCCATTGAGCATACCGGCATACAAGCCCTTTTCAGCTCCTTCGCTAAAGCCTGCCTCCAGCGTCGGAGCTCTGCAGCCTCAGCGTCGGCCCTCGCACGATCGTGCTTGGCCAAGGCAAGTTTCTTGGCCAACCGACACGGCCACGCTGTGAGGGATCGCTTTGCACCGGCTCTTGTCTGAAGCCACCCAGTGCCCACTTCAAGCTGCTGCTGAGGCCCAGCCGAAATCGATGAGGACGTTTGCGCCAGCTGACCTTGCACCGCTCTAGTCCTCAAGACGCGATCTGCAGCCGGTGATACATCAGAGCAAACCTTTTCAAGTATTTCGCATGCACTGAACCATTCAGCTGAGCCCATTGTAAGTCCCAGTGATTCCACAAAATCTTTGATGTCTGAATCATCTGAAAACAAGTTCGACAAAATCTCGGGAGAGGGCTGTCGCGACTCCTGATCAAGAGCCTTCTTGACACACTCAGGTAAGTCCTGCCATGACAGACTGGAGTCAGCCTCTTCCTGAGGCTCCTCGTCACCCATCGCGCATGACGATCACTCCGACCCATACACAAATGAGTCCCCCCCTCCCCTTTTGGACTTGAGCCAAAATGGCTACGGGCCTCCTTCAATCTAGTCAACCCTGTACGCCCTACCACAAAAATACTCGATTCTGTGCTTTTCTGGACACCGTCATGGCGGAGGCTAAAAAAAAACTAGGCAACTCTGCATTCCTGTCATGGCAGATGCTTGGGAATAGATTGTTTAAGTACTACTATCATGGACAGAATCTGCGGAACAAGACATAACACGGCCAGAAAACACAAACCGTCGACAGGTCTGGCTGGACAGGGGATAGGTCGTAGTGGTTTGGAACCCACGTAAGTCCTCCAAGTGTTCACGAAGCGCTGACTGAAGCAAGAGACGCAAGTCCTGAGTCCTGAGTAACTGCGAAAGGGACACCACGAGATAAACGCCTGAAACAAAAGCCGAGTAGCAGCAGTCGCGGAGAAGCGAACCGGGCCTCGAGAGCCTTGGTACCACTCGCCACGACCGTCTCGTGGCTCGCTCCACGAGTCCCACGTGTGGCCTGTAACAGGCGAGAGAGCAAGCGCATGCACCAAATCATGCGAGGCCTAAGCACGCAATGCACATGGAAGCCTGAATTCCACGAGGTCCAGGTCTCGCCATCGCTCGTCAGGGTCGTGCCTCACAGGATGGGGGAGACACATGATCCCGGGTCGGCACAGTTGCAGACGCCTGCAGTCGAAGGCGGCGGCGTCCGAGGCGGCGCCACACCGTCACTGCGCGGGCGGCTGCGGCTGCGCGACGCAGGGGTACCACCACCACGCGGCATGGCTGGCAAGTCCACTGGCTAGCTCTGACGACCTGCAGTCTGCCTGGAGTTCGACAACGGATGGATCAGAAAATCATTCCTGGGAGCTCTCACGCACCCCGCAGAGGACACCCGCACTCGTATAGCAGTATAGCGATGGCCAGGAATTCCCTTGTCTTGTTTTGCGGTTTTTGGGTGCGCTGAGGGATGAAGGGTTGCAGAGCAGGCTGCAATCGCGCCTGCGCGTATTTTGCTTGTATCTGGCCACGTTGTCTGTGCAGCCAGTTTTCCTGGCCGTCACGCACAGCTTGACGGCGGAGGGGAGAGGGAAGGCGAGAGAGGGGAAAGAAGAAGAGAGCAGAGAAGACAGAGAAAGGGGAGAGGAAAGAGGAGAGAGCAGAGAGCGGAGAGGAGAGAGGAGAGAGGGTAGAGGAGAAAGGGAAGAGACCAGGAGAAGAAGCGAGAGGGCAGCGAGAGACGAGGCGAGAGGAGACGCGAGAGGAGAAAAAGAAAGGCGAGAGGAGAGGCGAGTGGAGAGGCGAGAGGAGAGGCGAGTGGAGAGGCGAGAGGAGAGGCGAGGAGAGCAGAGGAGGAGAAAGGAGAAGAATGGAGAGGGGAGAAGAGGACAAGAGAGGAGAGGAGAGGAGAGGAGAGGAGAGGAGAGGAGCGGAGCAGAGGGGAGCGGAGAGCAGCGGAGCGAAGAGGAGGTGAGAGGAAGGGGTGGAGAGAGAGCTCGAGAGCGCATAGCCGCACAGCTCGACGGCAGTGTGCCGGAGCGCGAGCTCGGCAGCGCACGGCTGGAGCGAGAGAAGTCGCCACTCACAACCGCAGCACTAGCTCGACAGCACGCACTGGAGCGGAAGCAGTCGCCACGCACAGAAAAGGGGAGGGCAAGGAAAGGGAGGGCGGAGGGAGAAAGGAGAGGAAAGAGGAGAAGCGGAGAGGAGAGAAGAGAAAGGAAAGGAGAGGGGACAGGAGAGAAAAGAGAGGAGAGGGGAGGCGAGGGGAGAGGGGAGGCGAGAGAGGGGAAAGGAGGAGAGAGGAGAGAGGACAGAGAGAGGGGAGAAAAAAAAGGAGAGAGCAAAGAGCAGAGAGGAGAGGGGAGAGGGTAGAGGAGAGAGAAGAGAGGAGAGAGGGAAGAGACCAGGAAACGACGCGAGAGGAGAGGCGAGTGGAGAGGCGAGAGGAGAGGCGAGAGGTGAGGTGAGGAGAGCAGAGGAGAGGAGAGAGAAGAAAAATGGAGAGAGGAGAAGAGGACAGGAGAGGAGAGGAGCAAAGCAGAAGGGAGCGGAGCGAAGAGGGGGTGAGAGGAGAGAGAGCGACGGCATTGTGCCGGAGCGCGAGCTCGACAGTGCACGGCTGGAGCGAGAGAAGTCGCCACTCACAACTCGACGGCATCGTGCCGGAGCGCCAGCTCGACAGCACGCGACTGGAGCGGAAGAAGTCGCCACACACGGTTCGAGCGACGGCAGTGTGCCGGAGCGCGAGCTCGGCAGTGCACGGCTGGAGCGAGATAAGTCGCCACTCACAACTCGACGGCATCGAGCCAGAGCGCTAGCTCGACAGCACGCGACTGGAGCGGAAGGAGTCGCCACACACGGTTCGACAGCATCGCACCGGAGCGGGAACTCAACAGCACATGGCCGGAGCGAAAAGCGTGGAGAGAGGGAGCGACGGCATTGTGCCGGAGCGCGAGCTCGGCAGTGCACGGCTGGAGCGAGAGAAGTCGCAACTCACAGCTCAACGGCATCGTGCCGGAGCGCTAGCTCGACAGCACGCGACTGGAGCGGAAAAAGTCGCCACACACGGCTCGACAGCATCGCGCCGGAGCGGGAACTCAACAGCACATGGCCGGAGCGAAAGGCGGTGCCAGACAGCTCGACAGCATCCTGTTCCTCGAATTGCAGCTGCTGAGACGGAATGTTGCGTTCACACCCTAAAAAACCCGCGAATCCCTCATGCTTTCAAGAAACCCGCGAATCCTTCATGAGCCTAATTGCACAAGAAGCTTTATGTGTATTTCCGCGAGACACTGGCAGTGTCAGCGCAGCTCGACAACATCCTGTTCCTCGAATTGCAGCTGTTAACACGGAATGTTGCGTTCGGACTCGCAAGAAACCCGCGAATCCGTCATGCACTCAAGAAACACGCGAATCCGTCATGCGCCTAATTGCACAAGAGGCTTTATCTGTATTTCAGCGAGACACTGGCCGATGCGGCTGGACATCTACAACTCCAGGGTGGCAACTTGCGCGGGTCCCGGGTGGGTCCGGCAATTAAGCCCCGGACCCCGGGAATAAGCACATTTCGGTTCCCGAGGGTGGGTTGTATGCACATGACCGTACAAAGCACACTGCCGTCATTGCGACCGAAAAAGACCCACAAAAATGCTTCCAAACGAGCTGCGAGTGGTGGCTGGTGCTGCCCTTGCCACCACGAAAGAAACGTTTGATTTCAATTTTCTTGCCTCGTGGGGTCCATCTACATTTTCCGCCTTAGGTTGTGGTTTATGCCGTTGCCCACGCACGACAAAGGTGTCTGATGTTTTGCTCTCGGTTCTATCCAGTTCAAGCCTCAGGCAAGGCTTAGTTTAGGGTTTTAAGCTTTAGGGCCCTCCCAAACTAAACTTAACCCTAGGAGCCTGGGCCCTAGACACTGTGAGCCGAACCCTTAAGCTTCAAGCCTGCTCAAACCTTACAAGTTTTTGTCGGCCGTCTTTTTTCCCCAGCGCCATGAGCCTCAAGTTTAAAGGTTTGGAGATTCATGGCCTTAGGGCTTAGGCCTAAGGCTTAGGGGGTGAGGGGTCACGGTCGGAACCTCAAACCTTGCGTAGGTGTAGACGTACTCAGGATGCAGGATCCATTCTGCAGCTTGTGAAGCTTTCAAACTGAGATTTCGCAACTTAAGGGCGCTTAGGACCAAGTTTGCGCCTTCAGTGGGTTAGTGGCAAGTGTGTAGAGACTAGGTGACTAGGTGGATATAGTATAGAGGTATGCGGTTATGTCGGTTATTCGGATTCTGGGTTCTAAACCAGTGCCAGTCAGTAGGCTCAAGGCAGCCATGGGGCAACCACAACCCTGGAAGGGGCAGGCAGGTCGGGTCAGGACAAAACCGAAAAAACAGCAAGAACAGCTAAAACTCGTCGCAAATCGTTTATGGTGCAAGCCTGTCCTTAATTACCGGGGTCCGGCCTTAATGACCGGACCCCGGCCTTAATTACTGACCCCCCCTCGGTAATTAAGGTTTTGGACCGGCCTTAATTACCGGACCCCGGCCTTAATTACCGACCCCCCCTCGGTAATTAAGCTTTTGGAAGCATGTTTTGGTGCATTTTCGAGCGCTGACCCCGTCAAAATGAGGGGGTCAGCGCTCGAAAGTGCACCAAAACATGCTTCCATAACCTTAATTACCGAGGGGGGGTCGGTAATTAAGCCCAGTCCCCGGTAATTAAGGCCGGTCCAAAACCTTAATTACCGAGGGGGGGTTGGTAATTAAGGCCGGGGTCCGGCAATTAAGGCCGGACCCCGGTAATTTAGTACAAGACCCCGATAATTAAGGATGGACCTCGGGAATTAGACCGGATCCAGGCGCAGGGCTTAATTACCGGACCCCTCTCGGTAATTAAGGTTTTGTGCGGCCAAAGGCAGGGTTTCGAGTTTAGAGTTGAGGGATCAGGGTTTAGGGTATGGGGTTTAGGTTTAAGGATCACGGTTTAGGGTTTGGGGATCAGGGTTTAGGGCAATTTAGGGTTCAGGGTATGAGGTTTGTAGGGCTTAGGAATCAGGGCTGATCAGGGTCCAGGTTTTCGTGAGATTAGGGCGATTAGGGCTAGGGTTTTTAGGCTTCGAGTTTAGGGTTTGGCTCCATTGCAGCAGAAACGGGAACAGGTAACAGGTACAAGTGGTAACAAACCACCCGCAATTCTAATTTAAACTCATAAGCCCTTGGCCCTGGACGAATCCATAAACCTCAACTGCCTCAACTGTTGATTTCCTCAAAAAGGAGCCTGCTGTTACTGCTGTTGGGGATATGATTAGGGGTGTTTTTTGAGTGTTGGCACGGAAAGGCACGCGATAGCGCGAATTCGTTGTCGAAACATCTGTCTGTGCGACGACTACAATTTGTTGATGATTCCTGGTGATGCAATGATGCGCTGATAACATGGAAGAAGCCAACGGACAACACATCACGGGCCAATGCGGCTCAAAACTTGAATTTCCGCCTGCAGTTCAAATTTTGACGCAAACGTTAGGGTGGGCATGAAAATGGTCCAGTCCCTCGTCCTGTTTGAATGCAATCCGTCGTCATAGTCCTCATCCTGTCCATCACATATCAAGGCCGATTGAAAAACACACGCGCAATTTTGCTGCTTTCAACACCATGCCCCTCTGGACCGGAACATCACTGAAAACCCACGTGCAGCACGAGCCCGGGGCTTAATCACCGACCCCCCCGGGACCCGTGCAAGTTGCCACTCCAGGGCGATGGCAAACCAACTGCGCGGACGCGGCGGGGGCAGAGCTTTTCTTTCCAGCACGCAGGACCAGCCACTAGACTTACAGTCGCACTCGAGCCGCGACCGCTCTAAAAGTGAAACAGCAGGCACACCACAAGCAGATCGCGCGGGTGAGCTCTCTGGGCGACTGCAGTGTAGCAGTGCCACGAAGATTGTCCTCGAGTTATGTCGGGATCAGTCTAACGGTTCGAGTTTGGGGTGTTGAATCTAGAGTCCAGGGTATGTACGGCTGTGAGAATTCGGCATAGGTTCGTGGGCTTTGCGGCAGTGGGTTCTTGGAAAGAGATGAGATGCTAAGTAAGGTTAGCGTCTCAAGGTCTGTGATTAAGCGCTTCAGGCTTTGGCTTTCGCGTGCTTCGTTGTAGGCTTTGGAGCGCGAATGCTGCAGCTGCAATGTCGATGGAGCTGTCTATGGCTTGCAGACAAGCTCGTCCAGCCCTAAAACCCTGAACCCTAAATTCCGAGCTTCAAATACTTGAACCCAAACCCCCTTAGACTCTGCAATGGGCCACAACCTCCAAGCAACAAAGGCTGATGCCCAAGCCGTCCGCAGAGGTCGGTCCGGAAAGACGAACATCACAGAATTGTTCAGCCGCTCCTGGCAAACGCAGAAGGCTTACAGTTGGCCTTCTACTTGTAAGGTCTAGGGTGTAGGGTGTTGGGCTGGCTTTGGGTTTAAAGAAATTCACAGGGCTTGTCTTGGTTTCAAAGAACTCACAGGGCTTGTTTCTACGGACGCATGCCACTTACGGCTTGCTTGCATGAGCAGGGTAGCAGTAGCAGAAGCAATAGCAATGGAACTAGCGGTAGATGCTGCTGCCTCGGCCTCCCGCTGCTGCCATCTCTGCTGCTGCGTCGTCTTCCCGCTGCTACTGCTGCCGCTGCCTCAGCCTCCTGTTGCTGTTACTGTTGCTGCTGCTCCTGTCTCGGCCTCCCGCTGCTGCTACCTCTGCTGCTGCGTCGTCCTCCTGCTACTAGCTACTGCTGCCGATGCCTCGGCCTCCTGCTGCTGCTACTGTTGCTGCTGCTCCTGTCTCCGCTTCGTGCCGTTGCTACTGCTGCTGCCGCCTCGGCCTCCTGCTGCTGCTGCCGGTACTACTGCCTCGTCCTTGTGCTATTGTTTCGGCCTCCTGCCGCTGCTACTGCTGCTGTTGCCTCGTCCTCCTGCTGCTACTGCTGCTGCCTCGGCCTCCTGCTGCTGCTACTGCCGCTGCCGCTACTGCTGCCACTGCTGCTGCTGCTACTACTGCTGCTGCCCGCCTGCTGCTACTGCCGCTGCTGTTGCGTCGGAATCCTGCTGCCTGCTGGTGTCTCGGCCTCCCGCTGCCGGCACTGCTGCTGTTGCCTCGTCCTCCTGCTGCCGCTACCGCTGCCGCTGCTGCCTCGGCCTCCTGCTGCTGCTACTGCTGCGCTGCCTGGGCCTCCTCCTGCTGCTACTGCCGCTGCAGTGTAAAAGGGTGGAAGGTTGATGGCTTAGGGTTTACGCTGTAGGAATTTAGGGTAGGAGGGTAGCAGGGGATTAAGGATCCTTCTGCAATCATCAATTCCTAGCTCTGCCAAACCCTCGGCTTCAATAGAGCAGTTCGTAGCCTCGGTTTAAGGTTTAGGGTTTAGGGCTTAGGGTTTAGGGTTTAGGGTTTAGGATTCTTTACTAACAATACGGAGCCTGAAGGAATAGTATGGCAATCGGTCACACCCGTTATTATATTATAACACGACAGGAGACGTCTCCCCCCAAAAGCTCCAAACTCGAAAACCTTAAAATCCCTAAAACCCCCAAACCCCCGCAGCCAGAAACCTAAAAAAAAGCCACACACATACACACACACACACACACACACACACACACGCACGCACGCACGCACGCAAGCACGCGCGCGCGCGTGCGCCCACTCCCTAAAGCGCAAAACACTCTATATATAATCAAAGCATCCCAAAACCCCGCAACCCCGAAACCACAAAGCATCACAAACTCCTGAAAACTCTGCTCTCAAATCCGTCGAATCCTGCAACAGCCAACGAAAACCTAACACCTGAACGCCCCTCACACTCCTCTAAAACAGGAGGGATGAGGAGCCGATCGCCTTTGCCGCATCCGGCTGCCACCTGGGAGTTTCCGAAAACAAGGGCCCCTAACTGTAATATAGTACCCTCAATACTAGGATCCTGATTATAAGGACCCCAAACTAAGGTACCCCCTATCTTCCCGAATATAGCACCCTAAATAGTAGGATCCTTATTATAAGGACCCCAATGTAAGGTAATCAAGAGGGAAGGAAGGTACTTAAACCCGGCCAACCCTCTAAAGAACCAGGGCATCTAGCTGCATTGCCCTTCTTTTTCTTGAGCCAAATATCATCCGAAGTCGCACTTGAAACGCTACAAGGTAAAGCCTCTGAAGCTAACCTCTCATACATGCTCTGCTGGGTCTCTGGGGTGAGGGATCAAAAAAAAATTAAATAAGGATCAAAAAAAATTAAATGGAAAGATCAAAACAAAATTAAAATAAGGATCAAAAAAAATTAAATCACTCAAAATACAGCACTTCCTGGGGCAGAGGCATCAAAAAAAAATTAAAATAAGGATCAAAAAAAATTAAATCACTTAAAATACAGCAATTCCTGAATTTTTCGAAGGGAAAACACTGTTTTCCTAGGGATTTTCTTTTGTTTCCTTAGGATCTGTTTGGTTTTTCACCTGGAAAACACGATATTCCTGCGGATTCCGTGGTATTTCCCTAAGTTTTCCTTGATTTTTCGTAGGAAAAAGCTTATTTTCCTATTACCTATGGCGTTCGTGTCATTTCTTCAGGTTTTCAGAAGGACAACATATGGTTGTTCCTCTGGAAAATCAAATTTTCCTTACAATTTCACATTTAGGACGGAATTCCTGTTGTAGCTGTTGCTGGTATTCCGCTTCATCATCTATCTTAAACACGCCCCTCATTTGGCGATTCTGGTTCAGCATGTATCTACAAGGGCGGAGACGCCCTCATTTGCTGGGTTTCAAAAAAAGGCATATGCTTCAAAGCAACCTTGCACGGCTTAAAACAGCGGGGGGTTGGGGGGGCGCAGCCCCCCCCACTTGCAGAGACAACGTTCACATGATGGGCTTCGAAAACACTCTTTGAATCAAGCTTGCACGTCTCGAAAAGCGCGGCGGCGGGTGTTTTGTTCTTCCGTGCCTGTTCGTGTCTCTTCTTCCGTTAGCATTCTAACCTAATATATATATATATATATATATATAACATAGTAAACCAGAAGAACGACATAAGATGGTTCGACAACACAAAAATGGTGTGACATTTTCTGACATAACAGAACCTTGCTTCTTATAGCATATAATAGCATACTAAAAATACAACAATACAATATAACAGAAGATGACATAGAACAAAACAACATCTTAGTTTATAGTGTAGTACATTGTAACATAGTACAATAGAGTGTGTATATTTACAACATAATATGTAGTATATTTTATAACATTAGGTTACATTATGTTATATTATGTTACGGTACATTACGATATTATGGTAAATTCGATTGGACTATGTAGTATCCTGTTGCTTGTATCTTTGTTTCTGTGATTCTTTCATATTCTTTCTCTTTCGTCTTTTCCAACTTTGCTTTTTTATTCTGGACTTCTTTCTTTCTTTCGCTCGTTCATTTCTTTTCTTTCTTTCTGTTGTTCTTTCTTTGTTCATCTCATACTCCCTTCCTTTCTTTCTTGCTTTCTTTCTGGTTTGACTTATTTCGTTCTTTCTTTGGTTCGTTCTTGCTTTCGTTCTTTCGTTCTCTCTCTCGTTCTATCTTTCTTTCTTTCTGTTTTCCTTTCTTTCGTCCTCTTTAGATACAGCAATTTTTGAATTTTTCCCAGGGGAAACACTGTTTTCATACGGATTCGTTTTCATTTCCTGAGGATTTGCTTGGTTTTTGCTCGGGAAAACACGATTTTCCTACGGATTCCGTGGTATTTCCTTAAGTTTCTTTCTTTAGTTCTTGCTTTCGTTCTTCCTCTTGTTTTTGCTTTCGTTCTTTCGTTCTCTCTCTCGTTCTTTCTTTCTTTCTGTCTTTCTCTCTTGCTTTTTAGATACAGCAATTCTTGAATTTGTCCAAGGGAAAACACTGCTTTCCTAGGGATTTTCTTTCGTTTCCTACGGATTTGCTTGGTTTTTCCTGGTGAAAACACGATTTTCCTACGGATTCCGTGGTATTTCTCTAAGTTTTCCATAATTTTTCCTAGGAAAAAGCCTATTTCCCTGTTACCTACGGCGTTCGTGTCATTTCTTCAGGTTTTCCGAAGGAAAACATACGTTACCTAGCTTATTCCTCGGGAAAATCAAATTTTCCTTACAATTTCGCATTTAGGACGGATTTCGTGGTGTAGTTGTTGCTAGTAGTGTTGTTGTTGTTGGCGTTGTGGTTGTAGGTGTAGTATGTTGTAGTTTTAGTTGTAGTTGTAGGGATAAAAAACCCGGGGGTCAAACAAAAATCAAATAAGGATCAAAAAATGACATACGGCAATTGCAGCCATTCAGCGTGCTTGTTCTGTCTTTCTTACTGTGTTGTTCTTATTCCCTTGTGTTTTTTTGGGTTTGCGTTCTTTATTTCGTTCGATCATTCCTTGTCTGTCTTTCTGTGGTTGGTTCTTTCCGTTTGTTTTTTCTGTTTTTTCCGTTCGTTCGTTATTTATTTCTTCCTGTCTTCCTTCCCTTGGCTAGTAGTGTTGTTGTTGTTGTTGGCGTTGTGGTTGTAGGTGTTCTGTCTTTCTGTCGTTCTTTTTTCTTTTCTGTATTTCTTTGTTTATGTATCTATATATCTCTTTTTTTTGCATCTTCTTTTTTGCTGCATATCTTTGTTTCTGTGTACTCGTGTTCTTTCTTTTCTTCCTTCGCTGTTTCTTCCGGGGCGACGTTAGTTCTCGCTGAAACTGCGTCAAACCGATTTAAGCGTCGCACCCCTAGAACCCAGGGCAAAAAAACAGCACAATGAAGCGATAGTCTTACGTATCGTTCTTCTTTATTTTCCGCGTCTTTCTTGTTCCTTTAACTATTTCTGTTTTTCTTTCTTAATTTATGGCCTTCAGTCTTTCTTTATTTCTCTGTTTTTGTTCTTTGGTTGTTTCTTCATTGTTTGTTTTGTTTTTGTTTCTAACTCTCTTTGGTTCTTTCCTTGTGTGTTCCTTTTTCTTTCCTTATAGCTTTCTTTATTTACTTAGTTCTCTATTTTTGTTTTCTTTCTTTACTTGTAGCTTTCTTTATTTACTTATTTCTCTATTTCTTGCATGGCTTTCTTTCTTTCTTTCTTTATGTATTTATTTCTTTCTTTCTTTTGTTCTTTCTTTCTTTCGTTGTTTTTTTATTTCTTTATTTCGTTCTTTCTTTCGTTCTTTCTTTCTTTCTTCCTTGCTTTCTTTCTTCCTTCCTTTCTTTCTTTCTTTCGTTCTTTCTTTCCTTCTTTCTTTCCTTCTCTCTCTCTCTCTCTGTCTTTCTTTCCTTCCTTTTTCCCCTTCCTTTCGCGGATGCCAGTTTAATTTTTTTTGATCCTTATTTAATTTTTTTGATCCTTATTTAATTTTTTTTGATCCTTATTTAATTTTTTTTTAACCCCTATCCCCTCTGGGGTCGTGTTCTTTTAACTCCCCCCTCGCCAGAGTCAACTGCAGACTACGGAATTGTACAATGGGGCGCTTAAAGCAGCCCCCCTAAGCACACGGGCGCCTATGGCAGCCCCCCTAGCGGAAGAGCGCTAAAAGCAGCTCCCTCCGGCAAGTTGTGCAAAAGTGAACGCCACTACTTGGGACTAGAACCTGAAGTGGAAGAGGTGGTAGGGCCGCTACCGGCTTTAGTCTTGAGCTGTCTCGTGTCTACCAAAACCTCAGGGAGCTTCTGGCGCATGCCTAACAACTTCAACGCATTATCCCACTTTTGTGGTGGAAGTGCTTTGGTGAAGATGTCGGCAGCCTGCAAGTTGGTATCGACATACTCAATGTCTACATCATCCTCATCAATCACCTCGGAGATGGAACCCAAATTGACCTTATGGGTGCGCGCAATGTGTCTAAGCTTTGGCGAATACCCCTTCTTCGCAACTAGGATCGTGGCCTGGTTGTCCTCATGAATGACTAGCCTGATCGGATAGTCGAGGATCGTCTGCCAGAGCTGCAAAGCGGGAAGCGCTTCTTGGAAAAGGCTGTGAGCTAAAGACACAATCTCAGACTCTGTGGTACTTCGACTCACGGAAGTCTGGCGCTTGGACTGCTAAGTTTCTTAATAGAGGTTTTCAGGTAGATTTTAAGGGCAAGCCTCGGGAATTAAGGAATAACATCGGGAGGTTTACCCCGACTGGCTGAGGGAGGGACAAGCATCCGAACAAACGACGATGCACTAATATATATATATATATATATATATATACATATATATATATATGTATAACGTTTGCAGCGCTCAAACCGGTGGTACAGTAACCACCGTGGCTTCGAGTAGATTGCCTCTGACAACGATGATCCAAACACCTTCAACACAAAAACTCATCTGCAACCGATGGGACCCCGCATGACATTGCCATTCGGGTTCAGGTCATAATGCCCGGCGCCCATGGGGGCAGCTTCCCGGGGGCCGGCGCCCTTCACCCCGCAACAAATCATCTGTCGAAAACAGAACATGTAAGTGGAGCCTCCAGCGAGCTTACCCTGACCGCCCTGACCCAAACATGGTCATGTGGTCAAGTGTCAATCTGAAGAAATCTGTGCACACATTCTCGAACTGACGACCAGCCGACCGGCATTCCAATGTTTTTGCTTGCCGCTCCACAGCATTCTCGCAGTGCTGACAGATTTATCCCGTCTGTTTGTACAAGTGGCCCCTACAGCTGAAAGTCACTGAGTCGCTCCAGTCTTTGGCATCGGTAGCCGTAGCTGGCTTAAAGAAGTTTCTGACATCTTTGTTGGCTGGCTGAGACTGCATGGCTTGGATCATAGCGATGAGCTGTGGCTTAGTCTTCTTCTTGATCTTTTCTTCCGGCTCCTTCAGATGGGGTTTGCAGTTGAAGGATTAGCTTTAAGGCCTATGGCTTGAGGTTTAGGCTTAGGAGTTACCCCTGACCCATTCCAGCCCCTGAACCGTAAGCCACACTACACCGTTATGCCCCTTAGCCTATACCCTAAAGCCTGACCTCGTAGAGTACAAGGTTTAAGTGGTTTAGGGTTTTGGGTTTCTGTTTATGGACTCCTACCGCCTGTGACGTCGCTCGCCTGTCCTTCTTAACCCCCAAACCCAACCCTAAGACCTGAAACCCTAAACCCCATATACCCTAAACCCTAACCTCGGGGCTAAGGGTTTAAGGGTTTAGGGTTTAGGTTTAAGCGGTTTAGGGTTTTGGGTTTATGGACTCCTACCGCCTGTGACGTCGCTCGCCTGTCCTTCTTAACCCCCAAACCCAACCCTAAGACCTGAAACCCTAAACCCCATATACCCTAAACCCTAACCTCGGGGCTAAGGGTTTAAGGGTTTAGGGTTTAGGTTTAAGCGGTTTAGGGTTTTGGGTTTATGGACTCCTACCGCCTGTGACGTCGCTCGCCTGTCCTTCTAAAACCCCAAACCCTAAGACCTGAAGCCCCCAAACCCCATATACCCTAAACCCTAACCTCGGGGCTAAGGGTTTAAGGGTTTAGGGTTTAGGTTTAAGCGGTTTAGGGTTTTGGGTTTATGGACTCCTACCGCCTGTGACGTCGCTCGCCTGTCCTTCTAAAACCCCAAACCCTAAGACCTGAAACCCTAAACCCCATATACCCTAAACCGAAACCCTAACTTCGGGGCCCTCCCTAAAGATTTAGGGGCTTAGGGTTTAGGGATAAGCGGTTTAAAGTCTTGGTACACTTCTCGTGTCATCCTTGTGCAGGGGCCATGCTAATCTTCTCTGTGTCGTTCCAATTTTATCGGATGATCCCAGATTTCGGGTTTTGGGTTTGTGGGCTCCTACAGCCTTTAACGTCGCTCGCCTGTCCTCAGGGAAGGTTTGGTGAGGCTTTTTGGGTTTAGTTCTACGGTTTAGGGTCTATGGTGTCGCTCGCCTGTCCTTACTACACCACCAAGCCCGAAGACACCCGAAACCCCTATACCTTAAACCCTAGACTCGGGGCTATGGGCTTATGGTTTAATGCTTAGGAGCGCTGTGGATACAATTACGACTCTTTGGTAATGAACCTTTGCAGAGCATGTCTTCTTTTGGAAGTTGTTCAACAAGGACAAAACCCCAAGCCCAGGAGCCCCACGACACCTCCTGCGGGCCGTAGCTCAACAGCTTCTCGATGAGAGCATTTTTTTTCATCGAATCGAGGTCTGAGGCATCGGGATCGGTGCATGGGCCGGGCCACTTTAAGTTTGCATCCGCGATTTCGGGCTTACTGCCTTGAGTGCACAAAGGCTGAATGTTAAAGGACTCGCCGGAGCCGGAGCCTTCAGGAAACAACTGCGCTTTCAGACCGTTTCATCTTCAAGGCTTCAGGTTTGGGGTTTAGTCGGTTTTTAATGCAATGCAGTGAAAAAAGCTGCAGCCCACAATCCAGGGTTTCAGATACTAGGGCCTTGAGGCTGAACTAATGAACGTCACGTCGGCCTGCTTTCGTCGAAGGTTTGTCATCCTTCTTTTCACTCTGCCCCGGATCCTGACCTGACTCACGGGAGGAGACATCATGGTTTTAGTGACTTTAGTGGCAATGGTCTTACTCTGCTGCTGGGGATTCTCACCTGACTCACGGTGGGTGACATCCTGGTTTCGTGATTCGTGTTATACGCTCTCGGGTTTGCAATGTTCAGGGGCTTCATATTACGAAAATGCGAACACTCTGCTCCGGGATCGGAGCGATGAGACTGGAGGCTGTAGCCGCCCATGATCAACTATTCAGGGCTTCAAAGCGTGATGATTTCAGGTTTCAGATTTAGAAGTTCATGTACAGTGAACGCCTGGCTGCTCCTCCGTTACCTCCGTTGGTGCGCCCTTCTTCGTCTCACTCTGTAGGGGACTTTCCCCTGACTCATGGGTGACGTGATGATTTCGAGCTGCAGACTAGAACAACTTTTCAGATTGAACTGCAAATCGGCCTGGCAGCTCATCCCGTGGTGTGTCCTTCTTCATCTCACTCTGCGCGGGATTCTCACCTGACTCATGGGTGACATCAAGGTTTAAGGTTATAGACTTTCGGGTTTGCAATGTTCAGGGGCATCATGCTACGAAAACTGCGAGCACTCGAATTCTTAGCGATGAGGCTGAAGGCTGTGGTAGCTGTAGCCCACAACTCAGGGATTGAAAGCGTGATGATTTCAGGCTGCAGACTTAAAAATTCATTTAGGGTGAACGGCAAATCGGCCTGGCAGCTCATCCGTTGGTGCGTCCTTCTTCAGCTCACTCTGTGCGGGATTCTCACCTGACTCATGTGTGACATCAAGGTTTAAGGTTACAGACTTTCGGGTTTGCAATGTTCAGGGGCCTCATGCTACGAAAACTGCGAGCACTCGAGTTCTTAGCGATGAGGCTGAAGGCTGTGGTAGCTGTCGCCCACAACTCAGGGTTGGAAAGCGTGATGATTTCGGGCTGCAGACTTAAAACTTCATTTAGCGTGAACGGCAAATCGGCCTGGCAGCTCATCCGTTGGTGCGTCCTTCTTCAGCTCACTCTGTGCGGGATTCTCACCTGACTCATGGGTGACATCAAGGTTTAAGGTTACAGACTTGCAGGTTTGCAATGTTCAGGGGCCTCATGCTACGAAAACTGCGAGCACTCGAATTCTTAGCGATGAGGCTGAAGGCTGTGGTAGCTGTCGCCCACAACTCAGGGTTGGAAAGCGTGATGATTTCGGGCTGCAGACTTAAAAATTCATTTAGGGTGAACGGCAAATCGGCCTGGCAGCTCATCCGTTGGTGCGTCCTTCTTCAGCTCACTCTGTGCGGGATTCTCACCTGACTCATGTGTGACATCAAGGTTTAAGGTTACATACTTTCGGGTTTGCAATGTTCAGGGGCCTCATGCTACGAAAACTGCGAGCACTCGAGTTCTTAGCGATGAGGCTGAAGGCTGTGGTAGCTGTCGCCCACAACTCAGGGTTGGAAAGCGTGATGATTTCGGGCTGCAGACTTAAAACTTCATTTAGGGTGAACGGCAAATCGGCCTGGCAGCTCATCCAGGGGCCTCATGCTACGAAAACTGCGAGCACTCGAATTCTTAGCGATGAGGCTGAAGGCTGTGGTAGCTGTCGCCCACAACTCAGGGTTGGAAAGCGTGATGATTTCGGGCTGCAGACTTAAAACTTCATTTAGGGTGAACGGCAAATCGGCCTGGCAGCTCATCCGCTGGTGCGTCCTTCTTCAGCTCAATCTGTACGGGATTCTCACCTGACTCATGGGTGACATCAAGGTTTAAGGTTACAGACTTTCAGGTTTGCAATGTTCAGGGAGTTCAGGGGCCTCATGCTACGAAAACTGCGAGCACTGGAATTATTAGCGATGAGGCTGAAGGCTGAGTAGCTGTAGCACATGACCAACAATTCAAGGTTTCACAAGCTGAGCATTTCAAGCTTCGCATCCAGGAAATTTCACTAGGGCGAACGGCTGGTCGGCCTGGCTTCTCCTCCATTGCTGTGCCCTTTGTCTCACTCTGTTGGGCATTCTCACCTGACCCAGGGGCCCACGGACCACGGGTGATCTAACGTCTAGGTTTGCGGGTTTGCAAACTTCAGCTTCAGTGAGTTCAATGCTACCGGCCATAGTGTTTCAGGCTTCATGCAACGAAGATGCGACAACGTACATGCTCAAGGTTCGGAGCGATGAGGTTGGAGGTTGAAGCCCATGATTAACAATCCAGGGTTTCAAAACCTGATGATCTCAAGTTTCAGATTTAGAAGTTCATTTAGGGTGAACGGCAAATCGGCCTGGCTGCTCCTCCGATACCTCCGTCGATGCGTCATCCTTCGGCTCACTCTGATGGGGATCCTCTCCTGACTCATGGGTGACATCATGATCCATGGTTTCGTGTTATAGGCTTTCGGCTTTCGGGTTTACAATGACCAAGCTCAGGTTGCATTTAATGCATTCTTGAGGCCTTCCAAGCTAGGGCTAAGGCCAGAGTCTATAGCGCCTCGGTTTACGAAGACGGGACAGCTGTACGCTCAGGGTTCGGTCGTTCGGACCCATCGGGGACACTGGATACACTTGGATATACCCGCCTGTGTTTGCCGTCGTGTCCTTTTTGTCCTTTTTGCCCTTTTTGTCTTTCTTTTCCTTTTTGTCCTTCTTTTCTTTCTGGTCTTTCTTGTCTTTCTTTTCTTTCTTCGCTGAGCCAGGCTTCTCATTCTTCTCTGGTTTTGCTTGCTTCCCCTCCTCGACCTCCTCGTCATCCGCTTCGTCCACCTCGTCATTCTTCCGCTTCCTGCCCTTGCCCTTGGCCTTGGCCTTGGCCGTGGCCTTTCCCTTGGCCTTGGCCACTGCCACGATCGCATTCTTGGCATCGTCATCCTGCGGCAACAGACTTTACGTGTGGCTCCAGGCTTCAGGTGGGCATTACAGGCATTACATCAAGATTGGAAGGCTCGGGACTAAGGAGTGAGCAAGGACTCAATGTCTTTGTCCTCGCGTGGCTCATCGGCTTCTGACTTATCGCCATTGATGTCGGAGTGTTGTTCATCGCATTTTTTTGATTGTGCATTTTCGCCATCCATGTCATCATCAGAACCGGCTGCGGGGTCCCACTCAGCCCAAAGATTCTCAGCTGCATCCGTGCCCATTGACAGCAAGAACTGAGTGATGAGGTTCCTGATTGGGTGAAGTCACGGAATGACTCGGAATGACTATGCGACTATGTGACAATACAAACTTGTAAAGAACTGCCTCCAAACTTAAACCCTGCTGACGAGGATCGTCGGATCGGATTCGGCCAATGTTTTAAGACCCGGCAACGTCTTGTAAAAGACATAGTGCGAAGGCACCCTGACACCGAAGTTGTGACTCGTGATGGCCTTTTCTGTCATGACATACGCCGGGGGGACCATCAGGACATCGCCTGGGACAATGCATCCACCAAGCGGCTCGACGTACCCCAGCTCGTCATTCTCATTAGTGAATGATTCCCAGCGCTTGCAACACTCTTGCAGCGTCAGAGGATCCGCATTCTCATTATTCTGACATTGTTCGCAGCCGGTGACGAGATCTTGAACCCGTGCCAGCGAAATCAATCTATGACCCTCCGCTTGGATCTGCACCATAGCACTGCCGCCATGCGAGCTGAGGGTAGCCACACTGCCTTTCTTCAACCCGTACAGGGTCGGGAGACAGTATTTGTCCACGAGAGCCTTTTGTGATTCTGCGTCTTTGTTTTTTGTGTTCAGGAAATCACGCAGAGATCCAACACCAGCATCGATCACAGGCTCCCTCAAGCGAACATCGTTGATCTCTTCGAGTTCGTTCTGGACACGCAATGCCAATGCAAGGTCTTCGCCATAGTCAAAATCCGCTTGTGGCACCGGCTGCTGCACGCGGACCTTGTCGCCGCTTTCGAATGCTTGGCAAGCGTCGGTGATGAAGGCCTTCAATAGGTTTAAAATCGATAAATTCGCTGCCGTCAACTCTTTCCCTTCGAGGGAAGTGTCCTGAGGATAAACTGATGCAGGAGTTAGGGATGATTCGAATGGAAATCAAGCTTGAGGATCGCAGTGCATGCAACATATGACTCCACAAAATTACACGGAGTGAAATGCAACGACTGACTGACAATGGGGCTCACTGATGAGGCTGAGTCCAGGCTGAGGTCAGCGCAAGAATTTTCTTCACGGAGGCCCGGCGAAGGCGCACCAACACCGGGTTGCCACTCACGAAGTACCGAACGCCTTCCTCCTTAGAATTGAAAGTAGCAAGACTCACAACGAGACATCACTCACAGAACACGCCACCGAATACCAGACTGAAGAGGCCGAGCCTTCGAGTTTTCGATACCCTGAAAAGGCCTTGGGTTTGACTGTCAACCGCCGTGAATGCGAATGAGGTTCAATCGTGTCAGCGACCGGCACTTGGAAATCTTCGAAGGTGCATTTCAAGATGTTCGGATCCGCATCCGTCAGCTCAGACATGAGTGATTTGGCCGATGATCTTCGTCTCTTCCCGCTCCGATTGTCTTCACCTCCCTCATCCTCATCTTCCTCGCCATCCTTCTCGGCTTTCTTCGCTGCCTTGGCTTTCCGAGCTTGAAGTCGTTGATCTCGTTCAGCTTCCTTCTGACGCTTCTTCTGCAAACGCTGGGTCTCCAATCGCTGGGCCTGCGGCAGCAGCAATCACTAATGCCGAACCGAGCACCTACCGTCGACAGTGAGTCATGAATGATGCACTTACCACCGTGATGATTCAAGCCGCCTTCGCTTCGGCTTCTTTAGCCTTCCGAATCGCGAGCTTGGAGGAGCTATACTGACGGGCTCCGCTTGTAACCGCTTTGGCCACCTTTTTCAAGGTCTCCAGCGACTGCTTCTGCAACTCGAACTTCTCTTGCACCATCTCTGCCGAGCCAAGCAAATCGGCCTTGGCACGGAAGAGCGCGATGTGGCCAATTGTCCAAGTCTCGCCCATGGCCTGCTGATCAGCGAAGTAATCATCCTTCTTCATCAGCTCAGCTAGCTCTCGGCTGTCTTCCTCTGCGGCGGCGACGTTTTCCCCTCGCGTGCAGCACATCGTGCCTGACTTTTGAGGCAATGACGGCAGTGACGAAAACAATGAGGGCATCGTTCGATCTGGTAACGACTCGACGACTCACGATACATGAACACAACACCGTCACAAATCCTCACCCAGCCCAGTGGCCATCTCCAGACGGCTCCCAAGTTCGACCAATTCTGCTGTTTCCGGATCATCCCCAGCTTCCTGGGCCTGCAAAGCTCTTAAAGTGAGCCACACACATGTTGGTGAGAGACCTGGCGAATTGATGTATGTGGTGATGCCATAAACCAAAACCTTCGGACAATCGAGCCTGATTGAGGACCCCTATGGCTTCGGCGATGGCTTTTTCGAGATCGCCCTTCACATCGTTGAACAGTTTGAGCGACGTCCGTCTGCATGTGATGGCTGCTGCAACAGGGCAAAGCTTTTTCTCAGCCCTTCCTTTCGCTTCCGCTTTGGGCTGTCGTTTCTTGGTGTTGCCTTGGCCTTGGCCGCCTTGGCCCTGGCCCTCCCCGGCCCCAGAGCCACATGCAGCAAAGAAAGAAGATGTGTTTGTGATGGCGAGTGAGGGAGTGCCGCCACTGCCAGATGATGAGGCAGCACCCGGACCACGCTGCACATCTCCACGCATCAGGTCATCACTATCATCCAGCAGCCTGCTGAAGCGATCGTTCATTGTCTGCTGCAATGTCGCGAGCTGCTGCTCAGCTGGGGCATGTCATGATGGATCAACCGTGGTGTGGTTCAAGTTCGTTTCACCCCTTTAGCTGCTGTAAAATGCAACCCCTTGCCTGGATTCCGCTGTGTTGTCACATTGCCCCGTGCTTGAACGGACTCGTCGTCATAGACGGAAACCTTGCGCTTAGCAATCATGGGGACGTCCAAGCACCAGACCTTGCAACATTTGATTTGGGTCGACGGGGTGACGGGGCATATGGTCATCATCGGAACAAACGCAATGCACGGACTTACTTGTTTTCGTTTGCTTAGGCCGAGTAGCGGACTCACCTGTCGGTAGCCCATCTGACCCCAATTTGGGGACTTGTGTCTTATTCACTTTGATGTCGCTGAAGTCATGGCGCCATTTTCGGATGGCAGCCTCCTTGTTCAGGCCTGCAGCACACTAACACAAAGCATGGTCGACAGAGGCACGTGTAAATTCGACTCTGTTTACATAGTACATGCCGACGAGAACCGCTCGTAGGAAGGAGCCTTGGTCATGTAATACTCAATGAAATCCTCGTAGCACATGGGATGATACTCCATGTTGGAGCTTCTGCGCACACCTTTGTGCAGTCCATTGAAACGTTTTCTTCTCTGCACTTGCCGCTGCTGCCGTGGGCCTCCCACGAGTTGACGTGTTCCTGGGACTCTGGACGGACCGCCGACCGCCATGAAATTGTGCTATTCTTTTATGCAGTCACAAAGTCCTGGCAACACGACTCGCTCCAGGACTGCATTGCGTGATCGTGCAGCCAAGTCGCTGAGCCAACCACTCACGGAATAGTTTCAAATATTCCTCGGGTTTGCTGACCATGAGCTCCAGCAATTCGTTAAGTTTGCCTGCGCGGGCGGCCTGATCATGAAAGCTTCTCTGCTTGCCCACATCCTTGGCACATACGGATACGGGTTTACCAGGTTTCGCTTGCGTTGGAGTCCCGCACACCGCGCACGGGCACATCTTCGCCAACGTCCTCCGCAGTGTTGCACATGGAGCGATCTGATTGCCCTTGTCCTCATTGCCCTCTGGAGCCTCAGCCTGAGCCACCTGAGGAGCTGAAGCCTCAGATGGAGTCGAAGTTGCTGGAACCTGAGCAGCCTCATTTGGGGCAGGAGTCTGCCCCGCATCCGGGCCGTTGTTGAACTCCGACATTTCTGGTTGCATGAGAGAGTCGAGATGTTGGAGTAGCCCAGTGTTCTCGTCCCCGGCGCTCAATAATTCATCCACATCGCCGTCTGGCGTCGACATGGCCCCTGGGCCCTTTGCGCCCTGACCCTCAAGTGAAACTGTGAGCTTGGCAGGTTGTCCAAGCCTACATGCTTCATCAAAGTGACCTGTTCCAGGTGTTTTCCTCTGTGGCACGTTGTGGCTGCACTGCACATCATGTCATCATGTTTTGAGCACACACTACGGTAGCCGGCACCAATGCAATCGAAACTACGATGCAGAAGCTACAGCTGCTGCACACATCAATGAACATGAACATGACAAAGCAGACTAAACAGTTCGATCGTACAGAGTTTTGCATGCCTCTTGAAGCAATGTTTGCGAGTTCGCGACACATATCTTCATGGACCATGGAGCTCGGCATTCGCACGTGCAGTCGAGCTCATAGCGTTCCTCAGTCTCATCGGTCGATCAGTCGTCATCATCAGTGAGTCATTAAACATCATAGATATCATGCAATCATCCATGGAATCACACAGCACCTCAGCCTCAGCGCGACTCGAACAGAATCCAACCATCCAACTCATCCAACCAGCCAAGTCGCTGAGCCAGCCAGTCACGGAAGATCTCGAAATATGTCTCAGGATGATCGCGCATGACTTCCAACAAATCGTCAAGTTTGCCTGCACGGGCGGCCTGATCATGAAAGCTTCTTTGTCGGCCTCTGTCGCGGGCACAGATGGCTGTGATTTGACCGGGTCGCATGTCAGTCGGAGTCCCACACAGCACGCACGGGGACCTCCTTAGCCTTGCCCGTGCCGCCCGTGCCCCAATGCTAAGGCCAGCCGAAGCCGTCGAAGCACCAGGCGCTCGTGTATTAAGTCCTAGAGGATTTTGTTCGGCCTCTGCATCCCTTGACTCAGTAATGCCAGCAACCCCGGCGGCGGCACCCACGACCTGCTCCTCTGAGTCTGAGTCATGAGCCTCTGTTAGGCCCGACATGGGCCCTTCACTGATCAAACTGTGAGCTCGAACGACTTTGCACATGCAGTAGCAATAGATTATACCAGTGTGGGTTGCCGTCCCGAAAACGAAGCCTGACTTACTCTGCATCATTTTACTCTGACTTGCTGAGACTTGTAGAGATGTTCAAATGCTACGCGAAAGCCTCCCACTCCGAATGAGTCCCAGCTTCGGCTATCACTGCCATCATGCGAACTTGACTGAGCAGCTAAGACTACAGTCTACAAAGCAGCAAAGTTCAGCAAAGCAGACTCAGCTATGCGATCGCACGACCCTCTTCAATCGCACACCTCTCTTGAAGTTGGTCGCTTGGCACTCTAAGAAGGCACGCAGTTGCGCACCACATCACTCGTCTCGGCGTGGCATGCATCGCAACCTGCAGGTGTTGACCCAAGTTTTGGACTGGTTTTGTAGGATCCCAACCATAAAGCAAGTTGACCCCAATACAACACGACACCAGAATGTTTAGAGTTCGGGAGGCTCTGTGATGTTTTTGTTTAAGGATTTGGGAGTCACGAGTTTTGGGGTTGGGATTGAGGGCAGAGGGTTTGCAGTAGGAGATGGGCCTATGGATTTAGGGTTGAAGGCTTTATGCAGTGCCGTAGAATAAGTAAGACTTTGTACCAGTAGGTTGTTTGGAATTGAGGCGTAACTGTGCCACCCCATCTGCATCCTAGGCAGTTTTAAGTGCTTCGGAATTCTTAAGAAGATGAAGCTTTCAAAACCCAAACCCCTAAACCCTCAACCCCTAAACCCTAAACCCCTAAACCCTGTTCCCTGAAGCCCACGCCGCCCAGCCGCACTCACTGCGCACGTTCGGTATCACCCGGCAACCTGGGCCCCAGAAAAATCTGGAATTCTGACACGAAAGGCACAACAGATCTCGGAACGGCATCTGCTCTGCTGGCAAGTGACATCATGTTTTGCGGACTGTGATGGTTGCCAGCCATGATGCATGCACTGACCCGACGACTGTCATGTGGAATGCCTGCGACACGGAAATTGTATGGACTTGCAAGACTTGTACCCTTTCACACCCCCCCCCAGATCATGCTGGTTGCAAGCAAGCAGCATTCCCTGACATTTGTTTGCATTGTGTGTCAGAAGGCAGTTTCTGGAAATGTGGCCATTTTCCATGGCTCGGGACCTGCCAGTCATACATAGGAATGCCCATCGAGCACATGTGCTCCTGCAAAACAATCATCATCGCGGGGACCCAACAGCAGTAACATCGTGGACATGTTGATTCGCGCCAGTCCTTGGGGAGAAGATATCGCTCTTCAATCTCGGAGGCGGAGACATCATTGTCACATGTATCGAGAATCCACATCATACCATTCCTGAGGAGCGTCGGAAGATAGCGGTTCACGATCGGGCGAGCTCCGGGATCCTGCAAGAGGTTGACGATCACGTGCCTCGAGCCTGTGTCAGGGCCAGGGCTGGTCGGCGCGAATGACACAAATCACATGCCGTGACATGGCCACGGCCAGTTACTCTCCGAAGCAGCTGGCCTCGCTTGCCAAGCTTGCGAACCCTCTTAAGGTTTCTGTATTGCTGCACCCACATCACCTTGTGTCCTGTCAGTGACATTGTGTGTGACATGGAAGCAGAAGCATCGCCACGCCCTGTGATTCAATGGCAGGTCCTGGCAGCAAATCCTTGAACCGAGATCGCACAGCTTTGAACTTTGCATCTGCCAAGCGTTTTCTTTCGAGCTCAATTTCCTCCTGACGGGAGGAGTTGGACACATCAAGGCATCAAGGAAGCAACGCTGAGGGATCCCGACAATTTGGGACAGAGCAGCAGATGCTTTTAAACAGTGTCGGAGGGTCGGTCCTGGGAAAATCAATCTGACATACACCTACTTAGTAGCTACGTAGCTACGGACCTGTTGTGACATGTGATTTCACGGAGGCGGCAGTCGGAAGCCTAAGGCTGTAAGAGTCCTGCGATCCTGATTGCTAAGAGATTTGTGTGACCCAATGAGTGGCATGTGTAATGTGTAAGTGCACGGGACAAGATCGTGGCCGTCTGTGACAGCTACACTACTGAGTTTGACATCATGTATCGATTGTATCGACATCAGACATCTCGAACAAAACGGAAACAAAAGTGATAGAACAACAGGGCAACATCTCCGATGCATTCCGTCATTGTCAACCCCGTGTCCCTGCACTCCTGTGGGGCACAATACAACTTCTGGACTGGCATGACAGGCTGGCGATACAGCTTTGAGATGATATGCGCCCCAGGAGCAGCCAGAACCACTGCATCCTTACGCGTGAGGATGGTGTACAGCCTAAGTATCCGGCTGAAGGGCTGATGGGCTGGACTGTTGACTGGTGAACTGCTGACAATTGACCGAGAGTGCAAATGAACAAATGATTAATCAAGTCACCTTGGTCTCACAGCTGGCCACCCAAACATGTGTTGTGATAGAAGCCAGGAACCCGAAGTAAGCTTGCAGGGGCTGTCGGTCGATGATTCTGGTTTCCGGAACTTGTGGCAAACATAATCTGGCAGATATCGCGCAAAAACCCACTGAGCGAATGCACTGGTGCATTCATGCACAACTATGTCCTTAGTTGATTCAGCCCGGAGGCTTTCGTTTTTTGTGCATATCAACGGCCCGAAAACGTGTTGCCCGGCATCCGGCTTGGTGTGTAGAACGTCTGCAAGCCATATGGCCAGCTGCCGTGAGGACGGGCCGACAAGCCCCATTCGATTACCTCAGTGACACTGGCTCACTGGCACCGCCGGTGTTGGGCGGTTGGTAGTGGGAAGGCAAGGCTCCGATGACGGAATGATCGGTGCAAGACGAGCCTGCAATGTGCACCCTGATTTTCTTCACCCCATCGCCATTGCATTTCCCAGAGTTCTGATCTGCAATCATACATCCATATGGTGTCAGGCATTCCTGCAGCATTGGCAACACAACCACACATGCAACATAAGGAAACACCTTCTCGAAAATAGTTGGAGCTTTCGGCAGCTATGTTTTCTTTTACAATGGAAATGCAAACCCATAGCATGGGCACATAATTCTTGCCCAGCAGCATGGCCGTGTAAGCAACATGTGGCTTTCACCGCCATGCAAGAAGGATTGCTGAGTATCTGCATGTACTCATCCAGCAAACGTTCACCGTAATGTGCGCTCAATTCCCGCCCAGGTTGCGAGTCCTCTTCGAAGTCTGAGAAACCTTGACAACATACAAACCAATCAACCAGTAACACTGAACTCGCCACCAGGACCGAAAACAAACTCAGGATAACAAAAAAATATATCGCAAGATTGTAATGTGCACCGCTCCAGGCAGTACAGAATTTCAAGCGACATATGCCGATATACAACTCCGGCATACGACTAGAACTAGGAGTACGAGTGCAAGATGCCAAGCAACGAAGTTCAACATTCAGCTGAGTGATCACTGAATTGCAAGCTTGGCTTAACAACGATCTCGGCTGCGGCTTTATGTACTCCTCCAAGTCGTTCAGAAGATGTTGCGGCATCAACTCCTGGGCGTCTGGTAGGTTGGTGCTGTGGCAGGTAACACGAAGTTACGAAGCTAAATTGCATGGCTGTGTATGATTTGGAATACATGATGGCTGACTCTCAAGCCCAAAGACTGAAGCCCGGATCACCTATATGACAGTCAGATTGCAGCGCTTATCCAACCCAGCACATTTGCATTTTTATCCACGTGGCTACTGGCTACTGGTTACCTTTACACCATGGTACACATGATCTTAGTTCTTACAACGATTACAGCAGCAACCCCGGGCACTGGACAGGGCATAGTATCAACACGATACACTGGTTGCGGACTGGCTGCAGGATGTAAGGTCTTGAGTGCCTTCTGCCGCATCTTGTCGCATTCGCAGGCAGTGCGACAGACCACATGACCGGCACGCAGCACCACGCCTATTGCACGTCAGTGTCAGGTGTAGTATAAGACTATACGGTACGGGAATCACACAACTGATGCAAACAAACAACTGTGCTGCCTGCAACATCTGTCATTGCTGCAAATTGCTGTTTCAGAGCGACGGAACCGTTACATGTCCCAGCAAACGCTTCATGAATCTCAATCTTGCACGTCTGTGCAAAATCCTTGAATCTCTGTGCCGTAACTGCAGACAGCTCTGTGCCATCCAAGCATAGAGTGTGTGCATTGTAATCTGCCCATTCGAAAAGATTCTTCAATGATGTCGGCCCAGGAGGCCCTAACGCAATGTTGCGTTTCACCTCACACAGACTCACACTGCAATCGCCAGTCGAAGTGAAAACGTTTTACCAAAAAATGTAAGTCTTAGCACAGTGGAAAACATGTTGTCAACAGAGCTCACACGAAATACAACAAGGCCCTGGCATCTGTGTTTTCAGCCAACTCAATCACGTCCAGTTCCGTTACCTCTTTGTTGTCATTCACAGTCGCTTGCCCATGTGAGCCGTCCGACGATTCATCGTCGTCGCTGGTGTTGTCACCACTGCTGCCACTGCTCGAACTGCTGGAAGAAGTGGTGTCATCGCTGTCGTTGTCATTGTCACTAAGCGACATGATGCGGCCCGGAGTCCGGAGCAGGCCACGCAAAGAAAGGTTACATTACATATCACACCGGGACCTAGCCTCAACAAGCCTCAAGCTTGATGATCGGCGATTTCGGAAGGAACTGCCGTGGGGCTGTCTGAAACTATGATCGTGGTGGTATGATAACGTATCAAAGCTCACAGCCTTCACCCTGCTCTAACTATCGCCATTTCCCAAAGGAGGGAGTGTGGAGATGGGTGACACCACAGGTGCCCCAGGGACCATGGCTTTGGGCTCTGGGGAACACCGCCAGGGGCCCCCAGCGAGGAGGATGCTCTGAGGAACGAAACTATGCATTTTTTCCTGATAGGGGGGGCAGGGAGAATTGAGTTGTTTTTGGTTGCAAGAATGAAAGTTCGAGCGCCCGGACTTTGCGATGTACGTTTTGAGCTTTTTGTGGTTGCAAGAATGAGAGTTCCAAAGCCAGGGCTTTGCGATATACGTTTTGAGCTTTTTGTGGTTGCAAGAATGAGAGTTCCACAGCCAGGGCTTTGGGATATATGTTTTGAGCATGATAGGGGGGTGGCAGGGCAGGGTGGAAATGGAATGGATGGGGTGGCGCCATGGGTGCACAAGGATACCACCGTGCCCTTTTTTCTCAAAAAAAAAGTGAGGAATGGGGACCTCGACCCAAAAGGGTGGTCTGGTGAACGAAACTATGCATTTTTTGATGGGGGGTGCGGGGTGGAAACCGGGAGACCCAGGCGGCTCCCCAAAGGTTTTTTCGGGAGGGTCTGTAGAACGGGTCACCTCGACCAGAAGGATGTTTTGCCGAACGAAAATATGCCCTTTTTTTGATGGGAGGGCGGGGTGGAAATGTGGTAAGGGGGTGAGCCCGGGGCCGAACCACCTTCCCACAGCCAGGGCCTGTGGCCGGTGGTCATTGAGGCGACTCCAAAGGTCCACCGGTGGAGGGGGCTCTAAGGAACGAAACTATGCCCTTTTTTTGGAGAGAAGTAGTGCTAAGGGTGTTCTGGTGAACGAAACTATGCCCTTTTTTGATGGGAGGGCGGGATGGAAATATGAACGAAACTATGTCCTTTTTTCATGGGGGGAGACCACCCATCACCCAAGCGACTCCAAAGGTCCCCCGGTGGAGGGGGCTCTGGGGAACGAAACTATGCCTTTTTTTGGAGAGAAGTAGTGGGGTGGCGGCGCCAGGGACCTCGACCCTAAGGGTGTTCTGGTGAAAGAAATTCTGCCCTTTGTGGATGAAAGGCGGTGTGGAAATGTGAACGAAACTATGTCCTTTTTTGATGGGGGGAGACCACCGATCACCCAGGTCACCCAGGTAACTGCAAAGGTCCTCCGGTGGAGGGGGCTCTGAGGAACGAAACTATGCCTTTTTTTTGGGAGAAAGGAGTGGGGTGGCGGCGCCAGGGACCTCGACGAGAAGGGTGTTCTGGTGAACGAACCTATGCCATTTTTTGATGGGGGGGGGCAGGGCAGGAGGAAAATGGAAGGTGCGGCGTCGTCCGAAGTGGTGCACCGGTATACCACCGACCACCCAGGCGGCTCCAAGGTTCTTGGACGGAGGGGGCTTTGGGGAGAGAAAGGGGAAATGGTGGGATATGGGGGCGGTGCCGCCAGGGATACCAAAGTGGTGCCGAGCTTCCGGCTTAATTCCCGAGCAAAAACCTTGAGTTCAGACGGGCCGTTGGAATTCAAGGGGTGTGGTTGTTTTCCCACTGGTTTTAAATTTTCATCCGGCTTAATTCCCGACCAAAACTTTTAAATTCCGACGGTTCGTCGGAATTTAAGGGTGTTCTTGTTTGATCGATTTTGTTTATCCCGGGCATCTGACTTAATTCCCGACCAAAACCCTTAAATTCCAACGGTTCGTCGGAATTTAAGGGTGTTCTTGTTTTATCGATTTTGTTTTATCCCGGGCATCTGGCTTAATTCCCAAGCAATACCCATTCCTACGGTTCGTCGGAATTTAAAGGGGTTCTTGTTTGATCGATTTTGTTTATCCCGGGCATCTGGCTTAATCCCCGAGCAATACCTTTAAATTCCGACGGTTCGTCGGAATTTAAGGGGGTTCTTGTTTTATCGAGTTTGTTTATCCCGGGCATCTGGCTTAATTCCCGACCAAAACCCTTAAATTCCAACGGTTCGTCGGAATTTAAGGGTGTTCTTGTTTTATCGATTTTGTTTATCCCGGGCATCTGGCTTAATTCCCAAGCAATACCCATTCCTACGGTTCGTCGGAATTTAAAGGGGTTCTTGTTTGATCGATTTTATTTATCCCGGGCATCTGGCTTAATTCCCGAGCAATACCCTTAAATTCCGACGGTTCGTCGGAATTTAAGGATTTTTGTTTTTGTTCACGGGGTTTTTATTCCCTAGTACCCAGATGAATTTCCAAGTTAACCCCTTGAATTCCGACGGTTTGTCGGAATTTCAAGTTTTGTGTATTTTTTCCCACCGAATATTTTAATTCCCGAGCATCCGGCTTAATTCCCGAGGACAACCCTTAATTCCCGAGCAAAAGCCTTAAATTCCGACGATTCGTCGGGAATTAAGGCTTCACAAAAAACGCATGACTGAATTCGCTGATTTCGACATGCCAAGGGCCTTAAAATCATTGATTTCAAGGCCCTTGGCGTGTCGAAATCAGCGAATTCAGTCATGCGTTTTTTGTCAAGCCTTAATTAATTCCCGACGAATCGTCGGAATTTAATGCTTTTGCTCGGGAATTAAGGGTTGTCCTCGGGAATTAAGCCGGATGCTCGGGAATTAAAAAAATCTTTGAGAAATATCAAAAACAAATATAATTCCAACAAAAAGTCAGAATTTAGGGGTTTAACTAGGAATCTTAGCCGGATGCTCGGGAATAACAAAAATCGGTGTAAGAACAAACAATCCCTAGTGCACAATGACTCTTAATCCCATTGCTGGTCCATTGCTGGTACAACACAATGAGCCCCTTAAGTTCCCTGGCGTTCAAGATTTACGTTTCGCAAGCAAACTACACAAACCCATGAATCGTCAGACCACCAGAGACCTCGCCACGATCTTCTCAATCACCCCGTGTGCCAGCCTGTTGACTCAACGTGAGTCACACTGATTGTTTTCGCCCTGCACTGCTCACGGCAGCACTGCTGGCGGGCACCGCATGCTTTGGGTGTCAATCGCCTCGTCGAGCCTGTGCTGTATAAGATAAGGTAAGACCAGACAAAAGTAATGTATAAGCATAAAGGTAAATACGAATACAACAACGACAATAAAATAAGGCCAGTGATAAAAGATAATGGTATGGTAGTTTAGATAGAAGCAGGCAACATAAGATATAATAAGTTTAAGTAGGGTAACATGTAAAGGTTTACAACACGTAGTCTGGATCACGAAACAACATGTCGCGACTCACGACATGTAAGGAGCGACGAAGTTCTCGCGAGCAGAATCAACTGCAACCTCTTTTTCCCAAGCCAGCTTCTCAAAAGACCAAGCCAAGTCCGCCAGAGACTAAGATCCCCAAGTTGACAGTTCCAACCGGTTGTTTCCAACCCAGCCAGATATCAATAATCTGCAAACAACCCACACTCGTAAGTATTACAATGATTGCATTCGGCGGCCAGGAGACGAATCTGAATCGGTTACTGCTGACATGTCTGTATGCAAACAAGATGCTCCGCTGACGTACCTAGCGAGGCGGCATCTGTCGGAATCGCCTCATTCTTGCGCTACGGCGACTGGTACGTTAGTGTGGGGTTACGACCGGGGTCAAGGATAGTCGAAGGATGTGCGGTATCATCTTACAAGCCGGAATCCTGGAGATACCGCAGAAAATCAAGCTCAAACTCTACCCACATGTCGACTCCTGGAAAGACAGGTGCTGACAAGTTGCAACATGCAGGTGTTTCAGGCGCAGATCCTCCGCGCTCTCATTCGAGCTGCGTGGCAGCATGAATCCTGGCGCAAGACGAAACAGCCACAGGATTGGACTCGTAACTTAAATGGATGGTGGGTTTGACAGAGGAAGGGACACGAGCAAGCGGTGTCATGTTGCCATGCCACCCACCGATCGCAGAGACAACATCAACACCCTCTCTATGTGTCACCTGGACCTGAACCAACTTTGATCTTATCACTCAGACCCTCGACCCTTGACACATGCAACGCAAAACGACCGGCAATATTTACTAAATTGAAATCGGTGGTCCTTGCAATATCCAATACTTGAGCCTGAGAAGTACAGTTTCCTCGTCTGGTTGGTTGATCTGCATGGATTTGATGCAGCGATGAATGCGCCCGTCGGCAGATTTGTAGCTGCGCAGGTCGCATTGGCAGTAGTAACCTGGTACCTCGTTTTGTTTACACGAAGGGTTATCAACACGACTTCACATGTCTCAGATCGCATAACAGACTGCATAATCATAACATTCAGGGGGGAACCTCAATCCGCGAAACTCCCTACCACCCCCTAAGGCTCCCGAAGCTCTAGTCATGAGCCCTGCCATCCACCTTTGAACCATCAGGAGCCAAACCTTCGAGGGGATACCGGTCTCCATGTTTGCATGATCAGCACATTTGCGAGCTGAGGTACAGACCCGTCGTGTCGTTTCACGATTAGGAACCGGCCACCAGCGACAGACACCGTGGATTCTGCGAACCGAGACGCCGCGACCGCAGGACCTGCATGGGCTCCGATTCCAGATCCCGACGCAGGGTCTCGACGGGCTCGCTTTGATTGTTGAGGCAATTCATCGTCTGAAAATTCATATGGTTCCTCTGGCCCATCTGGAATCGCACCACGCTCGATCCTGGGCTCCGTCGCCATTGCCACTGCTGGCCCTGCTGGCCCTTGTTTGCCGGGGTTGGTATCCGGACCATCAGCAATGTCATCGGCACCATGCACATCAAAGATTCCTGTCTGCAACTGCTATCAGCATCGTCTTTGAGAATAATGACAGAAAAAATGGAACCCATACCCGCATGGCCCGTGTGTATGTAGAGAAGAAGAGAGGAAGTAAGTGAAAGAGAGAGAGAGAGAGAGAGAGAGAGAGAGAGAGAGAGAGAGATGCATATATATATATATATATAAACCCAACATCATACCAAACCACACCATACCAAACCTCACTTTCAAACACCTCATCGCCTTTCAGAACGATCCTACGAAACACCCGGAAGGACCCCGAACCGAACCCTGAACGAAGAGGTCCGGACCGCAGCCTTCATAGCCCAACCCACCCCGCATAACGACAAACCAAAGCCCGCGGAGAGCGAGAGAGAGAGAGAAAGAGAGAGAGAGAGAGAGAGAGAGAGAGAGAGAGAAAGAGAGCGAAAGACCTACCTCGCGTAACACGACCCAACCGTGGCCACAGACTTCTATTTTCTTGTCAAGCTGAAACCCACAAATAACATCAACGCCCTGGGTTTTGGATTTGCTAATGCGATGTGGCCTAAGCATTTTAGCGGTTAAGGTGCCACTGTCGTCATCCATCAACCGTGCTGCTGCTCTGGACGCTGAAGCTGCTGACGGGGCGGCAGGCGCTTCCGAGCGGCCCATAAGTATGTCATAGAACACTTTCGGCTGGTTGGGTTTCACATCCTGGATCTTGCTCTTCTCGATTCCCAGTAGGCACCGATAGTACCTTGCATGACGTCTTGGACAATCTTGGACACCATGTACTTTGTTTTTACAGGTTCGACGACTCAAACAGACAGAAACTGCCTGACCATTGAGTCTGCAGACAAGGACCAGGACTACGAATCCGTAACAACAAAGAAGCAAACAACCCCCAATCCAAAGGCCCTAAATCCTAAAATAAGGTACATACTTGCACGTCGAATGGCGCATCAATCTGGAAATGGAAAATTTCTGGGGCTTTCAATTCGTCGGCCACAAGCAATGACTGAAGATAACTTCTGAAAGGGGCTTTGGAATCCTCGACGTAGAAAATCTTCTTCCTGGCCTTAAGCTTGTGCGGAACGATCTTATTTGCGGGTCGAGAGCCTTTGGACTCTTGCTTCCATCCTTTCACTGCAAGCTGATTCAGGAGCTCGGCGACTGTCATCTGGTCTGGGGGGATATTCCGACAGTACTCGCCTAGCTTCTTGGGGTTGCCGAGGCAGATTGGTAGAAGCAAGGCCTGCCGTGCTTTGTCAGTCATTGTAATGAAATCATTTCGGTCCTGCTTTGATCTGACGACATAGCCCTGCTCCATCAAGTCAGTCACATCGCCAGGTGCAACATCACCACAATAGAAATCCGTCCCCCTGTTCTGGAAGCTGCCACTATCTGCCATTCTGAGCAGCAACGTCTGCGATCCAGAAGACCTCAACAAATTTCAGCTCATTGTTCAATGCTCATTGACTCACTGATGTTACTTCAAGTACAGTGGAGCCGGCAAGGGCTCCAGGTGCGTCGCTATGACTCTTCAGGCCGCCTAATTCCTGACCAACTGTGCTGCAGCAGGCCCGACAAAGGCCAAAGAGTGTAATAGCCACAGCATAATGAAGAAATGGGCAGGAAGTGAAGTGCACAGCTCATTGTCGAATCAAGGAAAGACTTCAACCAGACTCCCTGGAAACCTACTTCAAACTCCAAACCGCGAAATCATCCGGCAATTCCTGACTGCAGCCTGCAGCCCAGAGACAAAGATGACTGGAGTGGAGGCATGATGATGTGTTGAGAGTACGCACGCGATGTCCAGACAGTCACCTCCTTCAGAATGTCCGGGCTCTTCATGGAAAGCAACCTGAAACGCAATGCACGATCAGACTAGCATGTGAACTCATACAAACCATACAGCCCAGCACAACAACGATCTTGCCAATCCAACAAGATTGCCGAAGAACCAGGAGGTGGCCTGAACCCGGGTTGGCACAGGAACGACAGTCACAAAGGACACCTTCCGCTGTTCCGAATCGTATTGAGCATCGACAACTTTGTAAATCTGAGCCATGAGCTCTACCTCGCGCAAGGAACTGAGATCCCCAATGAAGGTGTGATTTGGAAGGTTGTTGCACACGATTCTGAAGAAGGTTCTGTCTTGAACGTAGAGATCGAAGAGAGACCTTTCATCAGCAGAACCTGATGCCGCACTGCTGCTCGCAGGCGCAGGCACCACTGATAAATTCAGTGCAGAATCGTCATCTTCCAGGGGCCGGCCAACGACACCTTGAGACACATTGCAATGCAAAGGCGAAACTATAATTCATGAACCGCATGCCCTATGCAGCTTCTGGATACCTTAAACCGATCCCTTATACTGCGCTGAACCCCAAAACCCTATAGTATCCCTCAAAAATCCCTTAATGGACCCTCTTAAAGGAACTCTAAACGGATCCCTTATACTACCCTTAACCTTGCTTTAAGACCCCTCAAAAATAGATCCCTTGTAATTAGTAACCCTTGTAGACCCCTGCAAAGGAACCCTGACTGTTGCAACATAACTTAGCACGCCTGGTGCCGTTGCGACTGCCGAAGTCAGCTGCTGGAGGGGTCGCGACGTTGCATTGAAGTCACTCGTCAGCATGGAAAGAACGACCGTCGCATTGCTGGTCCTGCAGACCTTGCAGCCGCCGAACCGCTGAACCACACAAGGCTACAAACCTGTAGTCGGAGTCTACGTAAGAATCTCGAACGATCCGATTGGACGACTGTGCGTGGAATTAGGGTTGGGTGTTATCGCGTATTATCGCAGGGCATGCAGTCCACCTCCAAAGCTTGCTTGAGGAGCGCCACTACCTCCCAGGACGTCGGAGGCTTCGGCTTGAGCGCAGGTTTCGACTTCACCATGTTGGGCAAAACATCGGCAACCGGAAGCACTGACTTGACGTCGTGGTGTTTCACATGGATGTTGTCCCGGTACAGCAGCCGCGACACATGATGATCCTCCATCTTCATGAGCTCCTGCTTGCGGCATTCGGACATGCCCAGCACCAACGCAACCGCGGAGCGCCATCCTTCCTTCTTCTCGAAAGGGTTCTTCTCATTCATGAACGCTGCAGACAAGTCTCGCAAGGCCTTAGGACCCGTGGACGGTGGAATGACAAATGTACACGACACACCTTAGGTCATTACCTTTCCACAAAAAGGGTTTGGTTCTTGATGCGGTGCGCAGTCAACGCATCAGTGTGATTCTGATTTGATGCTGACAAGCCCAACCAGCAAGCCCGGCCTCCGGGCTTTCCAGCAGCAAGCGACAAAGGTTCTCACATCGCAATTCAAAGCTGAGGGCGGGGAGCTTAATGGAAGGCGACCTGCGGATATGCCTCACGCTGCGAGCGTGCCAGCCCTCGATAGGACGTTCTACAATTTTCATGAATGTGAAGCCGCACAGCCACGATTGAAAGCATTCATTGTCGATATCATCGACACGCTTGGTCCCATTGGCAAGATCTTCCACCTGCCAGAGATTCGGATGCGGAGACGTGACATAAGGTTCAAGCTTCTGGAAAAACTGCGTGTTACACGATTACACACCCATCTCTCTCTTTCTTTCTTTCTTTCACCAGGCATGAGGGGAAAGCCCCCACCAAGGGGCTGCCCGGTATTACATACGGTAGGCTATAACTACGGGCTCTCCCTATCTCTCTCTCCTCTCTTTCTTTCCTCTCTCTCTCTCTCTCTCTCTCTCTCTCTCTCTCTCTCTCTCTCTCTCTCTCTCTCTCTCTCTCTCTCTCTCTCTCTCTCTCTCTCTCTTTCTGTCTCTCTCTCTCTCTCTCTCTCTGATATTCTTCCTTCGTGTTTGTATTCTTGTTTTTGTGTTTCTCTCTCTCTCTCTCTCTCTCTCTCTCTCTCTCTCTCTCTTTCTCTCTAAATATTACTTGTTTTCATGTCACTCATCTAGCAGCTCTAGCAGAATCTTGCCTGACATATACGAGCCCACAAGCCCAGTGGTCTGAGTCTGAGTCTGGGTCTGGGTCTGAGTCTGAGTCTGAGCCACAAAAGGACGGAGTGGCTCTTCTCGATCGTCCGAAGAAGGTCCACGCCAAGCAGGATCCAAGAATCGCATGCTTTGTTGGTGCTCCGACCCTGGCGAGCGCTCATCGAACATCTTCAATGCTGTCTTCGCCGCCCTCATGACCTGACTGGGATGAGGATGTGCGAGAGCACAAAGCAGATGAGGCAGCTGGCCCCAGTGAGCAAGTTTCAGTGTCAGCTCAACTTCAATCTTGGAGCGTGCGTGGTCCCAATCGTGTCTCAAACTTGTCTGCTCCGACAAGGGAAGCCCAGCTAGGTGACTCAGCACATTTTGTTGCGACATCCAGAGAACTCTACGGAACAGCCGGAGACCGTCTCCGGCCGCAAGCTCCGGCGCACGACAACATTGAAACTCACAAGTAGGTGGTTTCGGCAGTTTGTACCTCTCGCCCTTGGGAGTCGTGTGCCAAGCGAGGCGATGTTCCTCGTGACAAGGGCAGCCTTCACTCCAACGCCCCAGGTATTCGGCTTGATAGCCTATCTCGTGGATGACTCTGGCCGTGCTCCAAAAAACGGGGTTGTCTATGACCATTTGGATAGCGTCAGCATCCTCCCCGAAGTCGTCTATGGTGTCGGCCAACACAGGGCGAGTGTCGGGATTGCGGCGGTCGCGTTGAAGGAACTTTTTCTTGTCGAAGTAACGCCGCAAAATTGGCTCAATCGACAACATCTGATGGCAACGAGGTGTGAGGACAACGGGGCATGCAGGATTAAAGGTACTCGGCACCGGTAGCCAGTAGCTGGAAGCCTAACTAGTAACTAGTAACTAGGCCTAGGGAACATGTGCCGGTTTCCCCTGCTGCCTCCTGACTGAACTCGACAACCACCTCCCAGCGTAACGATTTCAACTTAATGCTCCAGGTATTGAGCATCTCACACTCCACCGTCATATGAGCAGGTATGCAAGTGGCTTGAAATCTTTCCCTCGCCAATGGTCTGGTCAACAACTTCGCGATGGTGCGAAGATCTTGCAAATACTTCTCCCAACTTGGACCGCACTTCATGCAGGGCTGACAAATATCAAATATGTGTCGTTTCGGTCCAACCTACCGTACTTCCGGACCTACCAATGCTATATTATATCGAGACCGAGACTTCCTGGCACTGGCACGACAACACCTCTCGCTGATTCGTAAGCTAAGCCAAGCTGCCATTTCATCTCAGTAAAGGCCGATTGCATCAAGTTGTCACATATGTGCTTGGGTCCCGCAATCTTCATAGCGTTGGGGTACCTTGCAGCGGACTGGAACCACATTTGGTTCTGATTTGGAATGAGGCCTCATAAGCGCAACCAGGTTTCAATCTGTCTGGCTCTGAGTCTGGAGTTGGAGAAGCATGAACATCGGCAGCTGCGCCAGCAGACATGGTCGCAAGACTCGATGCTCCGACTGCGTTGCTGGCCTGTTAATACTTTCTTTCAGGACTGCGCAGCAAGCAAAAATGACACGACTCAAACCAAATTACTTGATCATGTGTCATGTGGTCAAGCTGTAGCACTGTAGCGGCCCAGCTGATGCCTCCGCAGATGCCCGCACAGGCACAGCCACTGCATCACGATCACCAGGCGCCCTTGCCACTGCCGACATTACCTCCACAAGGCTACGAAAAAAACGGACACACTCGGGCAGTCGAGCACTCGAATCTGGCAAATCTGCCGTCAACATATGCCCCGCCCAAATAACACATCCCCCAGGCAAATCCCCAGCCCAACTGCCTCTGCCGCCTCTGCCTCTGCGATCGCAATCGCCGGCACGCCTGGGAAAAGAAGCGGGTTTGCCATTGATGCCGTTACACAATGCTGTTGCGACTGTTCACTCACACGGTCACACAACTGGCTTCTTCCATGCAAATCTAAAGTCCTACTCCCTCCTACTGCTGCTGCTTGGCCAGGTTAGGACAGCCAGAGCAGCAATATACTGTAATATACTTCATCCATTCAACTCCACAGCCATTCGATCGGTAAAGTTCCTCGCGCCAAGCCTCGTGCTCCTCCTCTTCACAATTCACACCCCCTAGCTCGACGGTACCTTGTAATGCCAAGTCACTGTCGGTCAACATTCCGTCAGTGTCATTTGCAATGGGCACGTGGTCGCCGGAAGATGCTGCAGGCACTCCCTTCCGGTTGAAGGCATCTTTCAATTTGCTGGTATCCACATTCGCAGCGTCGCCGATCTGGAACTCTGCACCTCCACTGAGCAGTACTCTCTGTATTCTGTACTTATTCTCTGCGTCTTGTTTATAAATGAGATATATGAAAAATCAATCACAAATATATTTGCGAATTGATAATCAAATGCGGCAGGCAACACTCGGACACAGTCTTCGTTTTAACTCGCAGTGGGAGCTGACAGATCGGTACCTTGCGAGGCCCAACGGCAGGGTTAGGCCATAAAGAACAAGGAGTGAAACTGGCAAAAGGAAAAAGGCGAAAAGCCAAAGGGTGAGGAGGGTGGGCGAAAAGCGAACTGAAGCCGAAAAGGCAACTGGAAAACAGAGCTTGGCAAAAGTTCAGCATGAAAAAGGATGGAAAACAACCAAGGTTGGAAAAGCCAAGTTGTTGAAAACAAGACTTGAGAATAAAAATCCGTCCTCCTTCGGAGGAAGTTCTTCTTATTCTCTGCGTCTTGTTTATAAATGAGATATATGAAAAATCAATCACAAATATATTTGCGAATTGATAATCAAATGCGGCAGGCAACACTCGGACACAGTCTTCGTTTTAACTCGCAGTGGGAGCTGACAGATCGGTACCTTGCGAGGCCCCCCCTTGAAGAGAACCGCAAAGATCGGTCAGCAAGGATTGCACATTGAAGCGCCGCCTGGAAAAGGCGGGAAAACTGTGGTCGCCCCGCGAAGGGGCATCTGCAGGATTGCTTTCACTGCGAACACGCTCGAACCAGATCGCAAGATCACGCTCTTCTTCAGCCTGAAAGAGGCGGGAGAGAAGAGACTGCACGAAAGGGCAATCGGATTGTCCTCGGATGAGAGCCGCCAGTGAAGCTTCGTTGTCAACGAAGAGCACAATGTCGCAGTGGCGCAGGTTAGGGATTAGGGTGGCACCCAAGACCGCGGCAAGGGTTTCTAGCTCGTAGATCAAGGTAAGTTTACCATCAGGGTTGATGATCTCAAGGTCCTTGGAGGTGACTACTTCACTAAACCAGGCAAGGCACAGACCCTTAAAGTCGTAAACCAAACCACCAAGGCCACCCCCTTGATCGTCGTAGGAAGCGTCAGTGTACACGTGATACACTTGTCGAAGACTCGAGTCTACACACCTTGGTTTGCCAAGAACTACACGGTCCCTCAAGAAAGTCAAGGAGGCCCTTAAGCTAGCACCAACCACAAGTCTGCCGTGCTTTTGACAGAAGTGCGAAAGGTTGCGCATGTGAAGCGAAGCTGATCGTCCAAAGATTTGACTCTCGGCAAACAGGAGTCGCCCTCGTAGAGAGAGAAGCTCATTTTGGCCAACAAAGCCTCGGGTCAGGACCTCATCGATGGATGAGCAGAGTTCGCGTTTGCGGGCCTCGGTGTTCTGGACTGAGATCAATCCATTCTTAGAATCAGCCAAGGATATTTGCACTCCTAAGACTTTGGCTACTGCATCAAAACCACTGTCTTTTTCGGAGGACGTTTCCCAGGCAACGATCCTGAAAAATGTTGACTGGACTAAGTCAAGATGTTTTTGCTCGTCGGACGAGCAGGGTAAGACGAAATCGTCAAAATACAGAGACCATGGCAGGATCAGGCTCCGGACTCCGATCCACCAAAGGCCGAAGGCAGTTCTGTAGAATCCCTGAACGGCCGGCTTGCTGCCGAAGGGCAGCACAACTGTCTGGTATATTTCAATTTCCATGCTGTGAGGGTTAAGCACAGCTATGAAAGAATCATACAAAGCTTCAGTGCTTAAAGGAAGTTGCTTATAGGCCTTTCTAAGGTCTATCGTCCTAAGAACAAGTTGCTCGCGCTTGCCAAGTTTCCGGGCCGACCTGATGCGAAGGCACAATGCTGCGACCACAACGTCCACCCCGTGAGGGCAGATCGTCTCGCTAGCACTGTTTGTGAGATTAGCAAGAGATTCCGTGTAATCATCGATTGGTCTCACCTTCTTGATTGACCCTAGCTTGGCATCGGTGGAGGATTGCACTATCCCAAACCTTCTAGTGACTATGGCATCCGGGGGGATGTCCGATTCCTTAAAAGGTCCTTTAAGCCACCCTTTCGCAAGCTCATCTTTCGTAAGCTGGTAAACACTTTCAGCCACCTCGCGGTCGAAACCTTCTCTGGTAGAGGCAAGGATGGCCTTCCTGGCAAGGGGAGTGGCTGCACGAACATCCTCAACGGTAAGCGAGGCAGCGGAAACCTTAGAGGGAAGGACTCCAGATGCGGGTATGGGGCCTAGAAGGTTAAACCCAGTTGAGATGTCCTTGGTCAAGGTTGTGTCCGGGTACTCGGCCTCAGTCAAGAGCGATTTGAAGACCTTCATAGATTTCTTACCAAGAACTGCGGCACAGTGGTCGGGCATGTCGGAGGGATCTGCACGGGATGCCGCCTCCTCGGAGGTAAGCATCCACCTCCTCAACGTAGCAGTGCGTTCCCTGGCAAGGTCGGCAGGTGACTCCTGGGCGCATCGCACAATGGTCTCTTTTAAAATCTTTGGCACACCATTTTCGATACGCCTGGGGTGTAGAGCTCCGCGAGCCTGTTTGACGAACTCTTCTGGGGTCCACGCGATACCATAAGTTCGCTCCTCATGCGGGGCTGCGCCAAGAGAGTGGCCATCGCCAGGCTTCGAACAGGCATCAAGCAGGGCGCCAGGTTTTAAGGAGTCGTCCACAGGGGAGGAAGGGGCTAAACCCGAACTATCAGAAGGGGCTAAACCCGAATTATCAGAACCAAGTTGTCGAGTAGCACTGCAGGGACCCCCAGCAGACGGCACAGTGCGAATCAGCTTGGCGGTCTTGGGTAGCCGCTTTAAGGAGGGCTTGCACAAGACTTTATCAGGAATGGCCCAATCTTCCGAGAGTTGCTTCGGGGGCATAGCACAAGAAGGGCCAGTGACCGTGATGATGGACTTGTACTCAGAGACCAAAGGCGGAACACGTTTGCCTTTGGGTTGCTTTCCGGAGGCAACCTGAGCGGCTCGTGCCAACGGGAGCCCAAGCTCCTGAAGTTCTGCTGCTGGAAACCGAGCACCCTGGTGTTGCAATTCAACAGCAAAGGCCCTTGCTACCATGGCACAAAGCTGACCAGGGGACGAAGACAAAGGCAACGCCGGATTTGGTGGTTTGCATCCCCCTCCACACGGAAAGCTAAGGCTTGACAGTGCAGGGAAGTTGTGAAGCAGGCGCCTATGCTGACACAGCCCGTCGTGCACGAAGCAAGGACTGTAGTGGGGGGAGATTTGCGGACAGGCACCCCGGAGGTCACGAAGTTTCCAAAGGTTGGAGCTGCACGGGGCGTCAAGGCAGCAAAGAAGACCATTGGCGCAACACTCCGTGTAAATGCTTACTGCAAGGTCACTGAAGTTGGAAGGAGGTGACATGTGCACAGCAACAACATTATCCTTCGAAAGGATGTCTCGCAAAAGCGAAATGCCACTGTCAGTGGAAAGATCCAACGGAACAACAGGAGCCCGAGTGTTTCGGGGATGACGATTGATTGCAAAGCCTTGCATGCCGAGGCTGCGCACAGCCGCACACACACCACCATGCCTGGCAAAGATTTCAAGGAATGCTAGGTCACTCGAGGGACGGTTAGAGATACGCAGTTTAACTCTGTCCAAGAAGGGTTGCACAGTTGGCGGAAGAGGCTCCAGCACAGGAGCACCATCGGTACCACACTCAATGGAAGGCAAGGGCACACCCAAGGATACAAGAGCACTGCGACAAGCCAGAGGCATCGACTCGTGTCTAGCAACCGAGAACCCGACTACCACTACGCGAGACCCCAAAAAAGGCATTGTGCAGTGTCTGTGTTTCCAAGCATCGAAAGTGAGATGACTGAGGGAGACCTCGTGCAGCTGTCCATGAAGTTGGGCACCTGAAGGATCGGTCACTGGATGAGGTCCCTCTCCCTCAAGCCAAAGTTGGCCACCTGAGAAGGAGTTGACCCCAATCAACAGATTGGGAAGGTGCGCGTTGTAGCTGTCGCGATGCAGGGCTGTCTGCGAGTCGACAAAGAGAGCAGCACTGGTGCACTCGAAGGAAGGACTGATGGTTCTGATGAAAGCAAAAAGCAGAGAAGACGAAAATGGAAAGGATTTTACATTAGATCGAAGGGCCGTGATACCACCTTTGGTGTACAGACCCGTGGTCCACGATTGACCGGCACTACCTAAATCCCGAGAAGGCTGAGGAGCATCAAAGGGAAGAAGTGTGGAAAGATGCAAAACGTCCTTGCGCGAAGGAGCGGTGCCAGATGTCAATACACCCAGCGAAAATTCCTCGGCCGGATGTTTAACCTCGGCAGAAGCATCAACCTTGTCAGGCAGCAAAGGAAAAATGTCATCTAAGATGGGGATAGGGGAGCTTGCACAAGGAGCCGGTACCTGAGGTGCCTCGTCAGTGCAGGTCTCCCCGGACTCGCGCGAGAGTCAAGAAGCAGAAGCTGCAGGGCATTCGAACTGGGGGTGAGGCTTCTCGCAGCGCATGCACAAGTGAAGACCGAAGCGACAAGCTTTGCCAGCCTCAGCATGGCTGCACCCCCTGTCTTTGATGTTGTATGCCCAACAAAGTCGCTTGCCTTTCGAGGTCTTCTTCTTAAGGTTTGGAATGTTCTTGAGGGCATCAGGAAGCTGGGACTCTTTGCGAGGCTGGCCTTCAGAGTCCCTCTTGATACCTTTATCAAGGCCCTTACCATTGCCCTTATCCGGATTCGGGATCTTCTGAGGAGGATCAGGCGACCTCAAAGGAAGGAGGTTGAACAGGACAGCAGGGTCAGTGCGAAGACCCGGGAAGGCAGCATCAAGAGGCAACACGCCGGCACTATCCCTCTTAAGCGTCTTAACCGTCTCAGCCAACTGAACCCAAGCCTGACGATCAGCCCTCAACAATTGCTCCATGGAAACTTTGCTGCACCTCGGAGGGGGAGGCTGAGCCATGCGATCGAACAGAAAGCGGTGCCAAGATTCTTGCACCTGGAAGCTGATGGCACCCATAAGGTCACAGGCTAAGCTCCGACGTGTAAGAGCCTGCCAGAGCTGAAGTTCATTGGTGATCTGGCAACGATCACGACTCTGCTGATCACGAACAGTGAGCTTGGTGCCCCCATCGAGCACGATCTCACGCTTGGGCTTTTCTCTGCAAACCTCCTGTTGCCTGGTGATGAACCTATGGGGCTCCAAGTAAATTGGTGAGTCGGCTTCAAGCATGGAGCCCACAAGAGTGTAGCAGGAGTATGCGCACTCCATCGCGCCGGTTAACTCAAAACCGACAAGCCTGGTCTTTTGAGCGGCAATGCGGCTGGTGCGTTCAGCAGGCGGGAGGTCGTACTTCTTGTCTCCCTCATGCCCTTCGACTGAGAGCTTAAGTTGCTGCACAACACAAGTCTGACACTCAAACACACAGCGTCGAATGGATGATAAGGCACCAACTGAAACAGCTTCAGGAGTGGCAGTATCCAAAAGCTGACGAAGGGCAAGCTCCGTAGGCTGCACACCCGGGGTGGTGACAGCATAGGCCAATGACGACATCGTCGAGACACCTTTCCCTTTCAGGATCAGCAGCTGTGCACTTGAAAGGCCACATTCCGTGGCAAGTTCTTCAAATGCCGCCTCAGATTTCAGCAGGGACATGGCTGATACTACACGATCCTAGAGCCCAAGCTTCGTGAACGATGCGATGGCTCCGAAGAGGAAGTGGCGAAAAGCCACACAAATCAGCAGCAACTCTCGAGACTGCTCCCGAGTAATGGGTGACAAACCCATGCTCCGAAGAGGAAGTGGCGGAAAGCCACGCACTTTAGAAGCAACTCCCGGAAGCAACTCCCGAGCTTCTGAAAGATGGGTGTCAAACCCATGCAGCGGGAAGCCGCTCATAAGAAGATCTCTTCAAGATTCAAGTGAAGTAATACTTCGCACAAGAAGAAGGGTGACAAACCCGACCATGAAGTCGCACCGGTCAGTGGAAGCGGCGGAAAGCCGCGCGCAACAGTCAGCATGCGGAGGCAGATGAGTGACAAACCCAGTCACGATTTCTTTTCTCAGCAGCCGACAAGGCGCGTCAGGTTTAGGCAGAGAGGTGCCCAACACATTGCCATTTTTCCTTCTGAAGGAAAGTTAGCACAGCACGTTAAAAGAATTTTCTTGACTCCGAAGGCCCAGCGCACTGGGATGTCAACGCTTGCCCAAGGCAGCATCAAGCGCACCGACAAGGGCGCCGGTGTTGCTAATCGGCTTTCTCTGAGCGCATTGCTTGCAATCCCAAGCGGTGATCTTGACCAAGGTCCTGAAGGGGCGATGGTCTTTGGTGAGAGGCCTGCCACAGACAAACTTATCATCGCTCGAGTTTTCAAGCATGCGATGCACAGTCTTTGTCCTGCAATGCTGGTAAAGCTTGCATCCCTCCACGACGTGATGCCTCAATCTGCATGCTAAGTCGCTTGCTGCCTGGACCTTTTCATCAGCACTTGTAGAGCTCGAAGAAGAGCTGGAACTCGAGCTCGATTCAGAGTCTGAACCGCTGCCATCTCGGTCCCCCTCCGCATGGGGATCATCAGAAGCCCCCGTTTCGGGCGGAGGGTCTGAGAGACCCCGGGGCTCAAGCTCACTGCCACGGCTCGCGTTGATGAAAGCATCGACGTCGGCATCCTCCAGCTCTTGGTTGCGGTACCACGCCAACTCCTCATCAGGGCCAACCTCGCTGCCCATGCTCACAGGCTCTTGGACCTCACCTAAGGCGCCGAGGCAGAGGTCAGGGCTGAGGGCCCCATCAGAGAAACCAGGAAGAGCATCAAGGGCCGGCTCCACTCCTGGATCATCGACTTGACGGACAAAGCGGCCAGAGCGTGTGCAATCAGGAAGGAAAGCTCCAGACCGAACGTCACACAGAAGAGACCACAGCACTCTCAAAGGCCCAGCCTGAAGATCTCTGCTGTAAGTGGCTACGCTTTTGCTCTTAGGCATGTGATGCCCAAGAATGGCCCTGTCATCCTCAGAGCCGCCCCATTTGGCCAACCAAGGAAGTAAGGTAGACTTTGCTGTGTGGCCGGTGAAGTGACCTCCGAAGAAGGGGAGATCCTTAAGGATGCCATTGATCCACACCACGAAGGCTTCATTCTTGATTGGATGGTTGAGCAAGGAGCCCACAGACGTGGGCACACACAGCAGCGCGGAACCATCGTCCTTCTGAAGAAGGTCTTGATCCACTTGCCGTGCAACCTCCAAGAAGTCAAGCCCCCAGATGCGAGGCCCCAGTCCTTTAACGTGAGCCACAAGAGGCAACCTGAAGCCGAGCGCATTGCTAAGAGACTTAGTCTTATGGCTATAAGAGTAACACTCCAAAAACCCTTCGGCGCAGTCTGCAGATGGCTCTGCAAGGTCAAGCGTGAACCTTGACACGGACTTCAAGTCGCCTAACCTCGCCCTGGAGAAAATCGCAAAGAGCATGCAACCAGCGGCAAACCGGTCCAAAAGAGCATTGGATTCGGATGCAAGGAAACCCTCGAGGTGAAGCACTTCTGCAACGAGAAACGAGCGAGCCTGCTTCCTGGGAGGCTTGTTCAATCTCTCGCGACGAGCACGTCCTGTCAGGACCGGGTCAGACCGGAGAGGCTCATTAATGAAAACACCAAGGACATAGATCGCAAAGTTGAAAGACTCAAGGTTGCTGGACACTGATCCATGCCCTTTGGTCTTCACTGCAAACTCGGTGTATTGCCGAACAAGATCCGAAGAAAGGGGGAAGCCTATGCATCCTGTGTCGTTGCACCAAGTGACGTACTTGGATAATTGCCCGTACCTTTTCTGGAGGGTAGACAGGGCTTTACCCCCAAGTGCATCCGAGACAAGTTGCGTTCCCTTCTCAAAAGACTCCTTGGCAAGTATCCCCCCTAGCCTAGAACCCGAATAAGAGTGCGAAAGCAACACATGGAACCTCTGGCAAAGCAGCTCACGTTTATCAAGAGGGCTGATCGGAGCCTTCACCACTCTGACCTTTTGAGAAACGGCTTTGAAGAAGCTGCAGGATCGAGGCTCCGGCTTTGCGAGCTTCTCCGCTTCACCCAGGCTCGAAGCTGAAGAAATGGGAATATCAAAAGGAAATTTCACTGACGGAATGCTTGGGGCAGCATGCTCCGGGCAGAATATCTCCTTAAGAATGCCTGACTCCCAGGGCAGCTCCAGATCACTGGAGCCAGCGACACTGTGTCTGGACTCAAGCAGCATACGATCTATGCTCTTAAGAAGGTTAGAGCGAGCCCCTGGGCCTGATGATGAAGCTGAAGTCGAGGAGCCCCCAGCAGAAAGAGACTGAGGCTGCATGTTGCAAAGTTTTCTGCAAAAGATGCCTTCCTAGGCCAGCCTACGGCAGCAAAGCCTGAGCAGGCGCAAGAAGTTTTCCAACAAGCTGACCCGTGCCTGAGTTTGTTGTGCCTGAGTTTCCAGGAGCTCCAAACGATCTTCAAGCACTCGCACTCTACTCTCCACAATGTTGCATTCAAGCTGAAGAGAGTGGAGATGTGAGCTTATTGCTTCCCAGGCGGAGCCAGAGGAACTGCTGGCACTGGAAGGCTCAGAGAGAGGCAAGTCAAGAGGCCTCGTTCCCATCTGGCACCCCTTCGGGGGGCACCGTGCACGAAGCTAAAGCCTTGAGGTTAGCAGCTCGAACCTCGCTAGAAAGAAGCGACGGGACTCTAGAGGCCTCACTCGAAAAGCGAACTGAAGCCGAAAAGGCAACTGGAAAACAGAGCTTGGCAAAAGTTCAGCATGAAAAAGGATGGAAAACAACCAAGGTTGGAAAAGCCAAGTTGTTGAAAACAAGACTTGAGAATAAAAATCCGTCCTCCTTCGGAGGAAGTTCTTCTGGTGAGCTGCTGAACTACTGTCTACCAAGCAGCAAGCGACAATGGATTTTCTCTAGAGTTGATAGCTGTTTATCTTCGACTTCTACAAGTGGGAAAGTGTGCAACGTGACCAAGCAAAATCCTGGTCGCCCTATACAGTCCGCCAGCACTGCTCATCTCCTTGCTGCGCCGACCAAGGCGTTCTCCGCACTCATGACGTCGAGCAGCTGCTTCCGCTTCGCCATGACAGCATTTCCGTGTTTGCCGCACCTGGTGGATGCTTTGATAAGCTTGCTAACTTTAGTGTTGGTGGCTGCACGTATCTGTATTCAACTTCAGCGTATGCAGGACACAGAAGCCGAGAGCCCGGCTCAAGAGTCACTTCCTGACATAGGAGGAGATCTTGCTTCACCGGCGAAGAATCAAGACCTGAGACACTTGGCGGATGGATCCCGCCGGCTGGGCCGACCGGCCCAAAGCCACAAGCCCAACCTACCCCGAGCTTACCCCGCGGCCCGTGACTAAACTCGGAAAGGATGTCCAACACTGCATAGATCATAGGTCCACATCAGAGAACTTGACCCTGGGCCCGGGGCCCTTAGGCCGAAGCCTTACGGTCCGAAATCTAAGCCGATGGCCTGGGTTACCACAGAAGCACTAAGTAAAGCGCAATGACAACATGAAATTGCACAGCGAGCGACACAACTGCACGAAGAACTTCTGCTTGCGCTGTCGGCGCGACTTCCACTGCTGTCTTCGCAACAGCATGTGCGCGATATCAAGTTTCGTTTTGGCCCTGTGTATCGTTGCAGCAGATGGCCCTTTCAACTCATTCGCGTCTTCTGTCACTTCTGTATCTGCGGCGCCACACACAAGAGCGACAGCCGCCTGGATTGCCCGACCAACCTCATGACTACTTCGTATCTGCGTACCCCTTGGATGACTGGAGGGGCCATCAGCCAAAGCCCAGTAAGCCCCCTCATTCGCATAAACGAAGCAATAACTTCGAAACAATTACCAAACTCAGAATGACCCAGGCACAGTTTCATGAAATTGAAAAGCTGCATCAAGGAAAAGGCTGGATGGCCAACTGTCATCTTGACGGCTGGAGCGAACGACAACTTCGTTTGCTCGGCCATGTCCTCGGTTGTCCAAACCCTACGTGGCAATAGATCAGCTGATTTCAATGAACTTCGCTGTCGCTGGCTTGCGGCAACGGGATTATCCCGATGAATCCACGAACCCTACACATCTGAATTCCGAACCATGAAGCAACAAAGCTTGGCTTAGCAAGTGCAGGTTTGCACTTGAGCGGCTGAGCCATGTCCGAACAAACCGTAAAAAAAAAAACAGTCGTCCAGGACACCTGTGTTGCGGTAACGAGGCCACGCAAGCCACGACAAAAGGCAGAAACCTGCACTAGACGTGATAATAATCGAAAGTGTCGAGTATAGCGGTGGTATAGCGGCCTAGGCCTGGGCACGGTCAGGGATCATAACTTTTCAGCGTCATTATGTGACACTGTGGTAAAACTTCGCTTGCTTAATTACACTTGGAGGCTTTCGGGCTGTAGGATTGTAGAATGTAAGGTCGGGTGGGTGCGTTGGGTCTTTGGGTGGGGTGGGGGTTTTGGGGCGTAGATTCCAATTGTCAGTTCCGCCAGGGCCAGTACAACAAAGACCTGCTCGCGAAAAGCTTCCATGACTTCTTTTCCATCTGCGGTCCACGAGTCCATGTAATTATGCGACAGTGCACACACCGAGGCAAACTTTCACATCCTTAAGGTAAGAAAACGGTTGGAATTATGGATTCCGATCTGTAACTCTGTAACCAGCCACTCCTTTGCTCCTGGGCCGTGCCGCGTGGCTTCAGCTGCTGTTCATGAATTTTGAATGGGCACAACATGTTGGAAGGATGGCGGCCAGCATAAGAAGCTGCCAATAAGACAGCCCCAAGTGAATTTTGGGCATGTGCAAAAGACAATGGTGAGCCTTCCCCTTTGTACGGATCGTTGAGGCTTCTATTGAAACATGAAACCCTAAATCATAACCCCTGAGACCCCAAACACCTACACCGGACCGGACACCCTAAACCTTACCCCTCGGGGCTTCGGGGCTATGGGTTTAAGGGGTCAGGGTTAGGTTTAAGCGGTTTAGGGTTTGGGGTTTATGACGGTTTATGGGTTTCTACCGTCTCTCACGTCGCTGTCGCTGGCGGCCTGTCCTCGATTACAAGACAGAAAATCCCGGGATCTGTCTGGCCAGGGAAGCCACGGCAGACGTGAGGTCCCTCAGATTCACTCGGAATGTCATCAGACCGAAGAACCCCGTGGTTTGCAAAAACAAAACCCTGGGCCCAACGACGATACTTAAAATCAAGACCGCTGTGGGAACCTCTTGAAAACCGGAGCTTCCGCTTATGCTGCACAGGCAGAGCATTCAGAGCATTGGGCAGACGCTCTCGGCATCAGGCCCATGCCACCACGATTTCAGCGACGTGTCGATGAGGATGACCTGAGAAGCGAAGAGGGCCCGGGGTTCCCGGGAATGCTGAGGCAGCCTAGGGTAACCTGAGAAGGTTAGGGCGACCCTGAACACGACCCCGCAACCCCACAGAGAACCCTGCCTGCGCACTCACGGACACTACCTCGCAGACTCGAAGCCCCCAAGCCTTCCGAACTCTGAAAAAAAGCCCTGAAGCCTGGCCGCCCGCCGCGGCCCCGTCGACCCGTCCCGCACATCACATCACCTGCAAAGCAAAGACAATCAGCAACCCGGGCTCGCACGCACAATGCACAAACGACGCAGTCGTTCTCGGATTTCCAAGAGCAGTACGGCATAAACCAGGTTTGGGTATGGATTCAAGTTTCAGAAGGGTACAATGCGCTTTATAGGGTTTGGGATTTCTCTAGAACCAAAGCTTTGTAAGAGGCATTTGCTGATGCCTGGGACGGCTTGCTGGATTGCTGCTTAGAGTTCTGGGATGTCAATGAGCAGTTCAGGATAATATAGTGACTTTGGTATAGGAACTGTAAATAGACGCCAAAGAGATCCTGAGACCCTGAGATCCGAACTAAGGTCTGATGGCCACTGCAGGCAGGACACAAATCCCAATTTCAACAATCCAGAAGCTACTCTAACTTAGGGGCTTAAGGTGATCCAGAAGCACTCCAGGGTCCGAGCGATCTCAAATGACCGTGAAGAAGACGCAGAGACCTGAGAGGAGCGGGGGTCCCACGAATGGGGCTGCAGGGCACTTTAGAATCTAGAATTCGGGAGGGGCGGGGGCGGGGACAGCGAAAGGCAAGGCACTCCTGCACAGACAAAAAAAAAGGAAAATCCAACCCTTCCAAAACCAAAAGACCCCAGGCTGCCAACTGTATTCTTCTTGGCATCACCTGATCGCTGAGGCATAAGCCCAGCTTTCCCGCGACCGCGACCTGGGCATCACAAGACAAAGGTTTTGGACTCAGGACACTCAGACATGGAACCCAGTGGTTTTTCTAAACATGAATCAGTTCAAATGCCCGGCAGGTTGTTTGTGTGTAAGCGCCAACAGGGGCTCTGAGCTCTGGAACCACCAGGCAAGTCTCAGGAACTGTTAGAACCCTGTTCAGAAAGCCCCAAACCGTCCGGAACCGTTCCGAAAAATGCCGATCTGGGCTTCAAAGCTCGAAGGGCCGAGTAGGTCTGGAGATTGATGTCACGATTCATGAGGCCAGAAAACACAAGGACAGAAACCCTCTATTAAACAGACCACCAGCGCTTCCAATGAATCAGGCAGACTTGCAAAGGCACATCTCGCACACGGAACATTCCGGATCACCTACCTCACCCTGTCCCTGCAAATGCAGCCTTTTAAAAAACCCCAAAAACCCATCTGTGAAAGTTGGCACCCCAGGCTCCAAGCGATTTCTCGAGAAGAGGCCCCGAAGAACACGAGGACACCTGAGAGGACAGCGGGTCCCGGGAATGGGGCTGGGGGACGCAGGGCGCAGGGCACTCTAGAATACGGGAGGGGGACAGTGCACGGCAAGGCACTCTGCACGCATTCAAAAACTCGCGAAAACCCCCAAAACCCAGACCCTTCCCAAACCAAAAGACCCCGGCAGCCCTCTGAGGCTCGGTTCGGCAGTTCGGCACCGAAAAGGTCCAGGCCTGAGCAGTGGCAGTGAGATCAGTGAGATGGGAGAACAGTCAGGGACGAGGAGGAAGCGTAAGCAATCCTACCAGCATTCCGACAATTCAGAACAAATGTAACTTCGAGCAGACAAACCAGGGTCCAAGCGATCTCTCGAGAAGGGGCGAAGAACACGAAGACACCTGAGAGGACACCGGGTCCCGGGTATGGGGCTGGGCCAGGGGGCGCAGGGCACGCTAGAATACAGAAGGGGAATACAGGAGGGGGACAGTGCAAGGCAAGGCACTCCGCACGCACTCAAGCACTCGCAAAAACAAAAACCCAAAAAAAAACCCAGACCCTTCCAAAACCAAACAAAAACCCGGCAAACGCCCTGAGGCTCAGCACGGCCGGCGGCAGCGAAGAAGAACGGACCTGCTTTAGGGTTTGGGGTTCAGGTAGGCTCAAGGGCCAACGGTTTGGGGTTTCCATGGGTTTCGGGTTCAGGGTCTAGGGTTTGGGGCTCAAGGGTTCAGAGTCTAGGGTTTGGGGTTTGGGTTTAGGGTTAGGGTTTAATTGAGCAACTTCTGTAGCACCCCAATGGCAGCCACCCCGAAAACGGACACCCGAAACCTCAGCCCCGGAAACCCGAATCTATAAAATCTACAATCTCCAACCCTAAAGCCCAAACCCCAAAGCAGCCCAGCGAGGGTTCAGAGTTTGGGATTTCGGGTTCAGGGTTTGGGCCAACGATTTCGGTTTCGGGTTCAAGGTTCAGGGTTTGGGGATCAAGGGTCAAGGGTTCAGAGTTCCGGACTTACACAGAGCTCCCCAAAAATTGTGTGAGTCACATTGATGCATCCCATTCACATTCACGGCAACCTGTAGCAAATCGGATTTTCAAAGGGAGCACCACTGGGATGAGCCATCGTCGTGAAGAAACAAAAATCCTCGCTTTGTAGCCGCGACCTGCCGCACGCCAAGACCATCGGGCAGCTCTATCTGGTCCTGGTCCATGGCCCCCCAGATGACAACCCGGCCGTCGTCTTTTATCGCAACAAATGCGACGTCGTTGGCCTGGATCTTCTGCACATTTCTCAGCTGGTCCTGCACATCCGTGCTGTTGCCACCCAGTTGGGGAGAGCCCCAGGTTACGACAGATCCATCGGCACGAAGAGCAGCGCAAGCACTACCGTTGGCCTGAACCTGAATCACGTTGCGCAGCTGCGGCTGGACAAGCGTGGTATCGCCACCGCAGGAATCATCGCCCCAGGTAACCACGGAGCCATTGCCCAAGATTGCAATGAAAGCGCCGAAACTTTGTTGGATGTGCTGAACATTCCTCAGCTCCTGTTGCACTTCTGTGCTGTCGCCGCCATAATCAGCGATACCCCAGGTGACAACAGTCCCGTCGGCAAGGATGGCAGCAAAAGCGTATGCAGAGGCTTGGATGCGTTGCACACCGCGCAAGCGGTGTGCAACAGCACTGCTGTCGCCACCGGATTCGGCGACACCCCAGGTGACAACAGTTCCATCTGCGAGGATCGCAGCAAAAGCATCGAGAGTGGCTTGTATATGATGCACATTCCTCAGCCGATGCTGCACTGCACGGCAGTCGCCTCCAAGATCACGGTCCCCCCAGGTAACCACGGAGCCATCGGCAAGTATTGCAGCAAACGCTGCATCGCTGCCCTGGATGCGCTCCACAGCCAGAAGACGCTGAAGCGGCGCCTCACCGCCAGCACGAGCCATTCCCCAGGCCACGACCGAGCCATCAAAAAGGATAGCAGCAAACGCCGCTCCTGTGGATTGGACATCACGCACGTTCCTCAGTCGATGCTGTACTGCACTACAGTCGCCTGCGCGCTCAGCATCCCCCCATGTCACCACGGTAAAGTCTCCAAGAATGGCAGCAAAAGCTGCGCCGGTTGCTGCCACGGCCAAAACATCATTCAGCCTCTGTTCTACAGCGGAGCAGTCACCACCACAGTCAGCATCACCACAGGTCGAGACGGAACCATCGGGTGTGACTACAGCCACAGCGCTTGCGTTCGCGTTGCACTGCGCAGCGCCCATACCTACTTATCGGGATTATCATCGGGTATCATGAGGAACGAAAGGTTATATAATCTTTTTGGTTGTATAGGGATTATATAGACATCTCGAACCCAGATTAAACACAAGACCGATCTTGCAGTGTGACTGCTCAAAGGTGCTTTGGAATTGGAGCTATATTGCAAAATCTCAGGAACTATCGGCGCATTCGCATTCTTGGGAACTATATGCAACAGTGTCAGCTGATGTATGTGCTCGGCTGCGTCTGGGATGCAATGACATGCCTACGGGCCTAGCCTGCTGAGCAGCAACCTCGCGGGTGGGGGGTACGGGGGGGGGCGGGAGTTGGGGAGATTGGGTTGCGGGGGTCTCGGGGTTGGGGCCTGGGATATTTTTTTTGGGGGGGAAAGGTGCTACAAAAAATATCCTAGGCCGGGACGGTGGTTGAGAGATGCAACGCACTCGCAGAGCAGCTGGGGTCCAAATGACGGTCCAAACCGAGGGCCGAAGCGGGTAGAGTGCCCTGAGTGCCCTGAACCGAAAAGAAACCCCGCTGACACACTTCAAAACCCGCCAAAGAGATCCCGATATCCGAAATTCGGGTTCTGATGGGCACTGCAGGAAGGACACAAACCCCATTCAAAACAAGCCAGAAGCTACTATAATGCACCCGACACACGGCCTACGGCTTACGTTAAAACTTCCAACTACAAGCCGAACCCCGCCACCTCTCAACGCGAGGAAAACGAAGCAGTCGAGCCAGTCGAGCCATCGCAAGACCTGAGAGGAGGGTTTATATATAGGGTTTAGAGTTTAGGGTTTAAGATTTCAGCACTCACGCTTGGGTTTTAGGGATTAGTTTAGGGTTCCCACAGTCCAAGCGTCGTAACTCCGAATCCGAACCCCGTCTAGAAATTCCTGAACCGGAACCCTAATGCTAGGGCCCGGGCCCTGGCATCTGAGACGACTGGAAAGAGTCGGCTGGCTTAGGCTTTCACGGCTTTGACTGCACGAATGATGGTGTGTGATACGGCCGAAAAATTGCCCGCATGTTGCAATGGATTTCGGCTGGAGAGGCGGCAGTGGCACCGAAAGGTCAAAGATAGCGTCAGCCGTCAGCAGTGAGAATCTGTTGCCATGCCCAGTCACCGTTCAATTCAAAGCAACCAGAACCTCCACCCCGAAAGCCAGAAGTCCAAAACACCAAGAGTCTTGACCTCCAGCTGCAACCGCCGTGCCGGCCGGCAACCCGCAGCCCCAAGCAATCCCCGCCAAATCAACTCCATGTCGTTAAATTAAGGTGGCCTCGTCTGGCGTCCCATTCATGAACACGCAACCAGCGCATTGCATGAGGGCATCGTGTGCACTCGTCAGCTGCCGCACATGATTTTCCATGCTCAACAAAAGGCCAACAGGCTAACATTGAACATAGAAATATAAGTTCAAGACTTCAAGCCGGTGTCACTACAGCCACTACGCCACTACGACACGGCCACGGCTGAAAGTCTCTAAGCTTGCAGCGCTGACAACTGTTGTGGATTTCCAATGTTACAGTTACGGCATGTAATGTCACATGACATGTCCCATGGTCCCCTCCTATTTGGCTGCAGGCGGGAAGGGCGGCAAAAGTATATGATGTGTGTTTTGTCCTAGACAGAAATTGCCTGTCGCCACTGTCGCCATGTCAAATTCCATGGACCATGTTTCGCACACACACACACATACCTAAACCGGCACTGGCGTCATGTTCAGCCGTCTGATTCTCCTCCTTTAAGAGAACGACAGTCCCAGCTGCATCTAGGCACGAAACATATCTTCTGTGTGCATAGCATGCCACTCCGCAAAGACATCTTCCACAACTGACCTGTGCCACTCCGTGGCATAAGCGACAGACTGCATGGTGATGAGAGATTGCATGCACGCGGCATCAGTCAGGGGACTAGCTGGCAACACCTCGTCCACTATTGCATAGTCAACACCTTGCCGGCGTGCTTCACGTCACGAAACGCAACAGTATATGGCCTACAGATACGTAGCAATGCTTACCGCAGACAAGCTACGAGCCCGGCGTCGTCGAGCTTCCGGACCCCTTACTTCCCCAGCAGAAGCTTCCGTACCCTCCAAGGCCAGCTGCGCGTGCTCCACGGTGCTATGTACTGCCGCGCCATGGAACTTTTGCTGAAGCCATGTAAGCCAGCGCAGGAGTGTGTCGTAGAGCCATCGCAAAAACATGAGCATCATGAGCAACAAATCCGCTCCCCCGGAACTTGGTGGTTTCAAACCCTCGGTGGCTTCAGTGTTGTGTTGGGTGATCGCAGGCAAAACAACACATCATGTTTAAAACCGTCGCCGTGTGAGTTGCTGTCAGCCAACAAGCGACGAGAACAACAATTTGGGACAACCGGACACCCTTAGTTCCCGAGGGCCGCTTTGATCCCCGTGAATTAAGAAACTTAGCAGCTTGGACACCCATGCAAGAGGAAAGAAGGTGTTGGGACCTTTCAGGACTAAGAAGCCACCACTAGTGGACTTAGCATCGTCCCTTTCCCCTGCAAAGTCAGCATCGACGTAGAGCGCAAGATGCAGCTCCCTTGGCCCGTCCGACACAGCGCCTACAAGGCGGTGGGTCTTAGTGGAATCGATGTAGCTTATCAGGCGAAGAAGCTTTTTATCATCGTTCCTCGACCACTTTTGTACCTTGGTCGCGAGGTCACCTATCGGCTTGACTAAGTCAGGACGTGCAAGTCTGCCTAGCCAAAGGGCCTTCATTAACACCTTAATTACATGCATTAGGAGCAAGCTCCCCAGCGATCTCCTCCTGGCTCACGGGAAGTGAAGCCTCTGGAGCAAAGGGAGTGGCAGCGTGTTTTAGAGCCTTAAGGCCAGTGAGGCCCTTGTAAAGGTCTACGGTCTGTTGCGTGTAGTCAAACATATCAAACGCCATGGCACCCTTTAATGCGCCTAGGGCAGCATTCTCGGTGCCTTCTGGCTCGGCGTTGATAGTGCAATGATTGCGACCTAAGATCCGATACACAGGCTCTGGTGGTTCTACATCAACAACCTTACATAAAGCATCCCAAAAGGGTTGGTGCTCCTCCTGTGGTCCAGAGAGGGTAAGATCATCAACGTAAGTGGAAAGAAGGAGCTTAGTTTCAGGGAACCAAAAGTTACCTGGATATTCCGGCAGTTCTTGTCCACCCATACTCTTGAGAACCCCTTTAAGGTGTTTCTCCCAAAGTCCGCCCGCTTCTGGGTGGCCGTACAGTGCGCGTAAAAGCAGCACTACTGGCTTTGCAAAACACTCACGCCACCAAGCAGGACGAAGTTCAGGCGGTAGCTCTATCCATGTTTGGTACTTGGATTTAAGAAGAGCTTGCACATACGCTTTGACGGCGTCTGCGGCACTAGACTGATGGCCAGGTAAGCTACCGTAAGCTAAACAGGCATTAAGTCCCTGAACAGAGGTGGGGTTTGCACCTAACTCTCTGTAAACCGCTGCGGCGCCCTCCTCGTCCTTCGCACAGTCACCTCGGTACACGATTCGGCCTTTAACCTTCTGAAGGTGCTTGGCAAGTTCCCAAAACTTGATGGATGCAATGCTCATCAGCTTGCCGAAGTGTACCTTAGTGCCTGTGCGGCGCGCTCGCGCTTGGACGCTAGCGTATTCCTGCGGGTTCGTTTCGTCCCACACAGGAACTGCACGAAGACCGTCTGCTTCCTGTTTCACCGCATTGAGGGCCTCCGGTGAGGAGAGCATTTCGGCCCGAGAGAGAAGTTTCGTCACCATTGCAGACACTTCCTTTGAGGGTGCTTCCTTAGGTATGCTATGGACTGCACACATAAGGGCGGAAAGGTCGACGACTTCTTCTACAAGCTTAGAGGCTTCCTGGTCGGACTCTATTACGGCAGCAAGGTCCTCGTATCCACTGAGAGCGGAAACGTGCTTCAGTTCCTGTTCCTTTTCGCGGTGTTCAGTAGTTGTGGAAGTGGGTAAGATCGGCATCGCAGGAACCGAGATATAGGCCCTACTGGGGTTGATGGCAAAGGCGATGCGCTCGCACATCTCTTGCGTGTACAACCCAGTGAGTTCAAGATCCTTTCCCCGAGCCTCAACGTGCTCACTGGGATCATGGTTGCAGGTAATCCCTTCAAAGGCTGATACGATAGATGCGGATGTTGTCATGAGGCGCCATGGTTTCTTAACCGGCTGCCCCCCTGAAGCAGACACACCTAACATACAACCATCAAAGTCAACAACCTTAAACCTAGGATCCTTAAAGAACTCCTTTACATCAGGCCTCTTCCATGAATCGGAATACCTCGGCCACTCAAACGTGACGCCAATCCCGAGGTCAAGCGCGGTCTTAGCATGCTCAGCAAACTGTGCGAACAACTTCTTAGACCTATGAATCTTTTGCAGGAGTCGTGCGCGATACTCGCCGCCACCTCTCTTAAGCTGAACGCGATGCCACTGGCATCCAGAGGTGCACGGCAGAGACACCCAGAGGCGACTCTTAGGACACGCACTGAACTGTTCGTGCAGTTGGGCAGCCACAAGTTCGTTCTCAACGTCCAAAGTTTCTTTGGCGAGGCGTACATGGGGTACTCCAAGCTCCTCGTTCACGCGCCCTAACATTGAGTTTGGGGAACATGCGTACTCAAAGACGGTTGTGAGCTTAGTGGGCTTCCCTCTCCTTCGACTCCGCTTGTTACCTCTCTTTTGTGGTTTGTCCTCCCCGATAGAGGGTGCAGCTAAACCAAACACAGGTAAGTTCTCCTTTCCACGCACAGTGTCTAGGAGACACGTGGCACTGGCAGTGCACGGTGGCAAAGCAGCGCCTGCAGAAACAACGCTCACTGTAGCGGAAGCTGGAGGTACTGGAGTACTGGGTGCAACGCTTGGAGCAGGAGTTTCGGGAGCAGTGCTTGGAAAAGGGGTTTCCGGAGCAACGCTAGGCGCGGGGGTCTCTGGTGACTCACCCAGGGCGCGAAGCGCAGCCCTCCTTGCAGCAGCTTCTTCCTTGTCTGCTTTAACAAGCTCGGCAAAGCGTGCCCTGCAAGTGTCGGTGTGCTTTGTGGCCTTTCCCCTACACGCTAAGCAACCCGGCGTCTCCCCGAACTTAACAATCCTATCGGCGGTGATATAAACCGTCCTAACGCCAGGTGTTCTGGGCGCCGGCGGCCCGATGCTTTCAAGAGCAAAGGGAATCTCCCGCAATGGGATCTCGGGGAGTGCGCCGGAGGCAGCACTCAAGGTGGAGCCGTCTACTAGCGCCTTACGGGTTGCATTCGCGACTGGGAAGATGGGCGGACCGTCCTCTATGTACAACTCAGGTTCTGGCACGTCGTGGACAGACGTGTTGCGTTTACCACGAAAGTCGTTGTAGTCTAGAACCTTAACAACATTGCGATAGCGCATGCCTGCGTCTATCCGCCACCCTAGGAAAAGACCTGGTGACATGTTGGGTTCAAGAGTGCGCTTAGAACCTTTAGAGCGGTACCAGACAAGTTGCCCAAAACAGGCCCTCTTCCCACTGAAGGGCTCCTTTGTGAGGGCCTCCCACTGCGTGACCCCCCCTAGCGGTGCCGTCCTGTCAAAGGACAAGGAAAGGCACGCGTACGGGTACGAGTAAGAATGCATGTCGTAAGGAAGTCCACTCTGGAGGTGGATAGCACGGCAGCATTCCTTTTCCTCGCGGATATCCCTCTCGAGTAAGGCGTTGTGGGGCCATCTGTTAGGGAGAGAGGGTTCCGGGGTCAGGCCTACCTCCTCCGCCGCTACGATCAACTCGCCAGCTTCATCTAGTTTAATGAGGCAGGTCGGCGACATCTCGTTTGCCCTTAGACCTATAAAATGCCGGAAGTTGCGTGCATGCTGGGGAGCACCCCTACGCGTCATAGGGTACGCAACTCTAGCCCCTGAGAAAACATCCCTTACTACATGATGTGACTTAACCCCTCCGGTTCCTATGCCTCGGTGTTCATCACCTTTTGCCATGATGACATCATCAGTGGCAAGCTGTTGGAACGGAGCAGGGGGGACATCAATCATGTCATCTGCCTTGGCATCGGGCTTATGAGCCACACGCATTGAGGTGGTCTTGGCGATGTGACAGATCTTACAGAAGGGATTCTTAGGAAAGTGGGTCCTAAGATGCTTCTCAGAAGTGGCTTCGGCTCTAAGTTCTTCGGTCTTAGAGTAGGGCTCTGGAGGAGGCGGCAACGGTGGTGGTTGCTCTGTGGAAGGGGCGCTTGGAGCAGCCCCCTCACGCGAACTAGAGGCGCCTGAGGCAGCCTCCTTGGCGGCTGTGCCTTCGGCAGGCTGTTGCGTGCTTGCGGGCTTTCCCTTGAAGAGTTCAGGAAAGGGCTCTTCTTCGGAGCTCTCACTGGCAGCTGTCTCACCTACAGCGCCTTCGCGAAAAAGCCGCTTTGCTTCAGCCTTCTTCTCTGCATGCTTCTCGACGACGTCGGCTTCCCAATCATAATCGCCAGAGGTTGTGCGAGGATAGCTTGCTTCAGCCTCTTCACAGTATCATCTTCCTGCGGCGCAGGGGATGCCGATGCAGTAATGGGACTTAGGCTTGGGCTCTGTTCCCTTACTGCCGGTCGCAATGTCTCCTCGAACTGAGGGACATATTCCACGACCCTGGTCGCATTGATCCTCGCTTTGCGCGGGATACGAAGCTTGCAGCGGTGCACGTCTTCTTTCTTCACAAAGTACGGACGGTGTTCTCGAGGGTCCCAGACAAACAAGGATCCCTCGTCAAGGACAGCTTTACCTACAGAAAAGGCTGGTGGACACTCCTTAAGTACGTAGACCTGCTCTTCTGAAGGTAACAACCGGCTGCCCTCAAACGCGAGGCTGTGAGTGCCTTCACGCGCGCCGCCACCAGTGGCAAAACCAACAGGTGTCTCGGAGCGGGTGACACAGGAAAGGGCCTTGGAGGAAAGCGCCTGGCGACCTATCAAGTGCCTACCTGCTGCCGTGTCCCAAAGCCAGGTGATCTTGCCATCCTGATTCAGCTCGGCGGGAAGAGCATTGATTAAAGGTGCCGTTGCAGCGCTCGCCTTCGCCTTTGCCTTAGGCTTAGCCTTAGCGTCTGGCTTTGCGAGTGACTTGGGCTTAGGGCCAGTGTACTTGTTCTTGCTGTCGTGAAGGAACGGACAGGGGTCGCCTTTGCAGGCGCCGAACGCCCAAAACATACACGGTGTCTTGGCCTTCTCCTCCGGGGTCATGTTCCTGGCGCTCTTGGCCTGAGCAGATCTGGGCGTCGTGTCACCACCTTTCGGGCTTCGTGGTGTTCCGTTGCCCTTTCCGCTCTTACCGCCTTTACCCTTGCCCTTTGGGGCAGGTGCGCCTGGGACCTCAACCTCGGGTTCGCCCTCGTCTTTCTTTTTCTTCTTCCTCTTTTTCTTCTCCTTCTTCGGCGGCTTGTCGGTAGTGCCTCCTTTCGGTGCGCCTGCGGCAGCACCCGGTGCGGGTGTTGCGGGCACGCTTGGCTTTGAAGGCTGGGAGGTGGAAGTCAAGGTCTCTGGCTTCTGTTGCAAGGACTTATCGAACTCCTGTCGATTGACACGCTGCTGGTGCAAGTCGATTGCAATGTCCACGCGGTTCCACAACCATGCGGCGGTGCGACGGTGTGATCCCGGCCTTGCTTCCCTCGCCTTCTCTACCTTGGGCTTAAGAACTGAAACCTTTTCGAACTCATCGATAAGATGATTGAAGATCGTACTGTCCTTAGGAAGGTCCTCTACAGGAATGGTATTGGCGACGTAGTGATACTTATCACGAAATGCCTCCAGGTGGGAAATACCATCCCCTCCGATCCTAATGTTCAGGAGGTTACGTTCCGCTAACATACCCATACGATCACGTTCCAACTGGAAGTGACTGTATATGGCGCGCAGCATGCAGCGCCCATTGGGCATGCCACCCGACTTAAGCCTTTCAGACTCAACCATCTGCTGAAAAAGCAACCCGAAGCGACCGTGGCGACACACTTTGATAAGCTTGGCGGCGATCTCGCGGTCAAGGCGAGGGAAGCGCCCGTCCTTACAAAGTGCGGCAGGTTCCTTCTTGAGGCAATCTTGTGCCCAGATGTACACCTCATCGCCTGGGGTCTTCTGGAGCTTTCCAATGGCCATCAAAGTCTGATTCACAAACCCCCTCGCTTGCGCTGCGTTTTGTGGCGGGTTTGGGAAGGATAAATCAGAAAGCGACTTCACTCTGATGGTCTCCTCCTCAAGCTCTGCATTGGTCTTTGGAGCCGCCGCGCTTGAAGCTGCGGCCCCATCACCGTCAGGGGCTGGATCATCACCTCCATCTTTGTTGCAGGTGAGCTCTGGGCACTCCTCTTCTGCGTGTTTCTTAGAACCACACATCCTACATGCTGGGTGCTCGGACCTTGCTGAGGAATCAGATGAGGACGATGAGCTGGATGATCCGCCTGATCCTGGTGAGCCTGGGGGCGCTGTGGCTTGAGTGGTGCCTCCTAGGTTCAACGTGGGTACCTGAGGTGGTGGGTCGGACTGTGCTTCTGCTGGTGCGCTTGGGGCTGCACCCGAAGGCGCGGCTGCACTACCAGACTGCGCGGCACTAGCTGCGACCAACTTCGCTAGATCGGAAACCAACTTAGCCAATTCATCAACCCTTTGGTCTACTGAAGTAGGCTGTGGATCTTCGGGAGACCCTGAGCTGGCCTCCCCCCCTGGTGCGCCAGCGGCTGCACCCTCTTGGGGCGCATCGCTCTCACCTGTTGGTTGTGCAACAAGCGGGGTGCTTAAGGTCTCTTGTTCCTCAGGCACTGGTTCAATCACAGGGGTTGTGGGCTGTTGGACCGCATCATTTTGGCTTGTATCCGGGGAGAAAGACATCTCCGGAAAAGAGAGACGGGTTCTTGTGGGGGTTCGCTGCGCTTGGGCGTTGCTA